>PVIU01006722.1:0-98880 GCA_004026605.1 Ondatra zibethicus
GGGTGATCTTGCAGGACGGAGGGAGGGTTCAGGGTCCTGTGGAACAAAGAAGCCCTCCTGGACCTTACCCCAGCGTGATCCTGTTAATAAGACAAGTTTGGTGCGGGAGAATTGTCTTTATTCTGTCAGTCATGTTTTAAATAAACGCTGATTGGCCATTAGCCAGGCAGGAAGTATAGGTGAGAAAACCAGACAGGAAGTAGAAGTGGGGCAATAAGAACAGGAGTATTCTGGGAAGAAGGAAGTTCCCTTGCCAGTCTAACATAGATAAGAATAATGGGTTAATATAAGCTACAAGAGCTAATAAGAAGCCTGAGCTAATGGGCCAATCAGTTTATAACCTAATGCAGACTCTCTGTGTGATTTTCTCTGGGACTAAACAGCTGGGGGACTGGGCAGGACAGAAACCCCAACAAAGCAGGCCCTTCATGTTGCACAAGTTACTCTGAATGCTCCGTCAGCCTCCCATCTGCTCCAGAAGGACCCTCGGAACCCTGCCTTTCAGCCCTCACCTTGCTTCCTGGCTGCCCACTTCATTCTCGTGTTGTCTGAACACTGTCCAGCTACTTTCACAAGGTGCTCCAATTCCTCAAGCCCTTTGCACACCCGTTGGCCCGGCATCGAGAACTAACTTCCTCCCTGGGCAAAGAAACCTGGAGATGGGTTCAATGTAGCCGAGTTTGGTGATGAAAAGAATAAATCCTTGACTTCTCCCCAGGAGCTAAAGCTCTAAATGAAGTTTCTTCTCTGGGATGCCTCTCATATCAATTCTTGACTTCTTAGCTTCATCTGCTCCTGTCTTTTGGGTAATAAAAATCTGTTGGTAAGTTTTGGCTGCAATTCTTTCTGAGGCATAGGAACAACATTTATTCTAACTAAGGAAAGTTTCACATGTGATATGATATTAAAAAAGTGGCTAATAATTTTTAAAACCCTGCAGGTGTGTGTCATACAGCATATTGCTCCTGATTTTAGTAAGATTTTTATCACCAACAAACAAGAAAAACAGGAAAACATATGATATTTTAGACTTATGATATTTATTTGCTTTTTCTTTATTTCGTCCCCTGTATTTCTAATGTTGTTTCCTTCTTTTGAAAACACTCGTAATTATGAACTAAATTGGTCCCTTCAAAAGTGGTTTGTGGGGTCAGGGACACAAACGCTCCTAGCTGTAGTCAGAAAGGGTCCTGGTTCAATTTTAAGCTCCATGAAATGTGGAAAATATTTGATTTAGGGTTTTTTAAATTTAAGGTTAAGTTTTGTTTCTTTGATTGCTTATGTTTTGTATGAATTTCAGTTGTGTGCATGTTTGTGTTGCCTTGATTTCTTTTCTCGCTTGGTCAAGAGTTTTAGCCATTCCGCTAATCACTGCAGGTAGTCATTGCAAGATTTCTCCTCTTCCTTTTGGTTTGAAATACATTAGCCCTTGACTTCTGACAGATCAGCATTAGTTTAGCTCTCCATTTCCCCTTAAAGAGCAGATGTATAAATAGCACCTCATTAAACCAAGTCAGCACCTGCCCTGCCTGGCCCAGCATCCACTGTTCTCAGTGTGGAGTCTGTCCTCAGCGGAGCTCCCCCAGAGGGTTGTTTGTGTGCCTCCTTTGTGCACTCAGGACTCTAGATATTGCTTGAGTATTTAAAAGCAACGATTTCCAAAGGAATCTTTTGCAAATACTTCCTGCTTATCTGTGACAAATGCCTTCCAAAATACCCAGCAGATGCCTCAAACTGTGGATGCTGCCCAACCCTACAGATAGAGTTTGTCTTAGTTTCGTTTCTGTTGCTGTTCTGTTCTGGTATTTTAATACCAGGGGAAAAAAGCAACTTACAATAAGAAAGGGTCTATTTGGCTTCAAATTCCAGGTAACAGTTCATCATTGTGGGGACATCCAGGCAGGAGTTTGGATCATCTCATCCACAGTGAAGAGTGAAGAGAGAAGAAGGCATGCACATTGTTTGAACTCAGGCCATACTCCACACTTAAACAGTTTAGGACCCAAGCCCAGGGAATGGTGCCACCCACAATGGGTGGGTCTTCGCATCTCTGTTGAGGCAAATTAAGACCATACCCCACAGATGTGCCCACAGGCCAACATGATCTAGAAAACTTCACATTTTCCCTTCCATTCTGTGTTGTAACAATTTAACAAAACTAATAACCACTTCTTAATGACCACTCTGCTTTTTTCCTACATATATAACTTTATGATCAATTTTGTGTCCTTCAATTTTGTTTCGACATGCTTTTTCTATCTTCTGCATGGAAGGCAGATTAACAGTAATGAAACAGTTGGGCAATTATTAAAGCATACTCTACTGAGTTATGCGACTATACATGGTTCCACGGTATAATTGTTAGTACAAGGGACTCTGAAAGGTTACACTCTCTCAAAGCTGGCACTTAAAGAAAGTGCTTTATGGCCAGTCCTTGTCACATCTGAATTTCCAGAATTTCAAGTCTTAGCCTTCAGAGCTATTGCTAAATAAATAAATGTTAACTGAACGTAACAGCCTGATATTAGTGCTGATGTGGCAAATCCAATAGGCACATGATTGCTACCTGGAAGATGGTATATACAGTGCGGATGGAATGAGTGAAAAGCTGATTCACGGAGAAGAGCAAGCGATCTCACCACACCAGTCACAAGAGTGCACAGTCTAAAATCTGCAAACTATGCATTTCTGGGATCTTACAGCTTTGATTAGTATTGGACCCTTGACAATGAAGACTATGGACGGCAACACTAGAGCTGATGGAAGAGGATTGCGCTATGTTTAGAGGAGCATCTAGTAGGTGTATTAGTAGAGTAGAGTAGTTTCCATTTTTAGTCTTAGAGCTTTTTATGGCTTATTCCTGGCCATCTAACAAAACACATTGAGAGTAAAACAGAATCTGAACCAGCTTCAAACTCTTATGAGTGTACTAACTGATGATAACTGATAGATTCTTATTAATTATATATACTCACTTTCACCGTAGCAAACTTTCTAATTTAAATATTAAGGGTATTATCTTTTCAGGAAGGAAAACATAGGCTGAAGTTGGGAAGTAAAATAAAATTCTTCTCTCTTCCCAGCCACATAACATCCTGAGGATGCTGCTTAGAGTCAAAAATCTCAAGACCCCTTCCTTCCCTTCTTCTATTCCTACTCTGATCAAGCACTGGGAACATACATGCTAACAAATTTATGGCCTCATTTTGCAGAAAATGGCAGAGAATTAAAAGAGCGTGTGGAAGAAGTGTCATGTTACCCACATATTGTGAGAAGAGGCTGAAAGAGGCAACTGAGAAAGACCTTGATGGTTAGAGGATGGATCAGTAAGACCTCAACCAGGAGGGGAAGCAACATTGGATGTTACTTTGAAACAGTGCTGGAATTGCTTAAAAGCCCATGGAAACTTTTAAAGTTAGACTAGATGCATTTTGCATTACGATAGGTCAGGAGCTTATGAGATCCAGGGCAGGATGCTGTGGTTTGGATGAGAAATGCCACCCCAATCCCATAGGCTCAGGTATTTGAACATGGTCCTCAGTAGGTGGGGCTGTTAGCAAAGCTTATGAGAACATGGAAGAAGTGGATTCTCCCTGGAGAAAATCAGTCACTGGAGTTGGGCTTTGGGGTTTCCTACCTCCACTTCCTGTTTTCCCATCCTGCTTCCTGACTACCAGGCCAGCATCACACTCTTTCCGCCAGGCCTTACTTGATGTGTTGGGCTGTGCCGTCTCTGGGACCGTCAGCCAAAATAATGCCTTCCTTCCCTTAGTAGGAGAAAGCCAATGAAGCTGGACTATAGCGTGATTAGGAGTTTGGAGAAACCGGCAGTGAAGAGTGTGAAGCAGACTCACCAAGAACATCTAGGAAGGAATGGTGGCAGGATGCGATGACAATGGCGGCATGGGCACAACACAGGAGGACGATGCCCCGGTGTTTGTGACACACAAGACACAGAGACACCACAATTCCCTGGGTACTCTAAATTTCATGAGAACAGCTGTGGCTAGCGTGAGTCAGTGGAGAAATAAGAGGACACTTGAAGGGTGAGCACCAATGAATTTGCAGTTGGAACATGCTGGGGCGTCTAACGTCTGGGTCAAAAAGACAAAGAAAAGGTGCAGGGTTGGGGGAAAGCAGACCCTAAGTGGTGAAACAGGGGAATCTGAGAAGAGTTACCAGTGCCAAATATTAGAAAAGATCAAGAAAGATGCCAAACTGACATGTGTAGAATTAATCATGCTCTCCAAGTGCCGTTCAACCAGCTTTTTTAAAAAATGGCTTTACATTTTAAAAATACGTATTTATTTTGCTTATATTTGTGTATGTGGGGCACTGGTCAAGACTGGATGACATTTTGGAAAGGTCGTTCTTTCCTCCCACCAAGTGGGCTTTGGATACATAGCCCAGGTCCTCCGACTTGGCAGCAAGCTCCTTTGCTCGCTGAGCCATCCTGAGGGTTCACAGTTGCACGTCCTCGTAGCAAAGGAGGTGTTTTCCTGAAGTGCTGACCTTCAGAAGCATGGAAATCCGTTTGCCACCCAGAGCTGTCTTCCCAGCGGTTTTACCACACCATGACCAGTCCCGTCTGTCTGTATTATTTAAAATTCCAGCACTGCCCCGAAGAGATAAGTGAGGATCCTAGCACGTCCCAGTGTTGCCTTTGCTGGGATGAATGACAATCTGGGGAAAATGTGAGCTATGAAGATCTTTGGGTGGGAGCAAAAGCCAAAGGTTGTGATGCCAGCATCCTTTAACCAACAGAGAACTGCAAATGCATGGAAGATGGATCTGTAAGCAGCATGCTAGTGCATTGGAGACTGAATTATGCACCATACTGATCCATGCAACAAAATGCTCTCAAGTATTTTCCTAATAGCACTTCTACCTCCATTTATACATCAGTCAGTCCTGACATATTAGGTGGCAGGAGATGTTGAGATCTCCCTAACACATAAGGCACGGAAGTGTTCTTTGGTTGTAAAAACTGCCTGTTGAAGAATGTGAATAATTTTTACAGTGACCATTAATAATTTTTTTTTTAAAAATGTATCTCACTGCAATCCAGGAAGAAAAGGTTTTGGTGAGTGCATTCGTGAACTGAATCAAACTCTGTTTAGATGCTGCCATCACTGAATTTCTATGAAGTTTATTTCAAATACAACAGGGCTATGTGCAGATACAGGTCATTGCAAGGGGGATTTATATATTCTCTTGAAAGTTTGGGTAGCTCTCTTATAGACTCAGGTTATTCCAAAGATTAAGACTATGTCCAAGCTGGACAAAGCATTCTGGGCCCTGAAGGGTCTTCTTACTATTCCTTTCAGGCTCAAAAGGGGATGTGATAGAATCCAGCCATGTTTGGGTTGCAGAATTATGCAACTGGATCACGTCTACATGTGAGTGTCTTCATACTGCTGATCCCGCTCTCTCACTGCTCAGCAACTTCTCCACCCTGCTTTCTTCCTCAGGAGCATACGAAGTTCTTTGCTTCCATGGGCATTTGTGTTAGCAGCAGGAGAACGTTTGAAATATGGGAAACCAAGAGGATGTATAGGACAATGTCACATGTGTGTTGTATGTTCAGGCAGCTATTGCATTAAGCCTTGGAACTTTTGCATACATGTTAATCTTTTGCATTGTTGTTTTCTATGATCAGATATCATAAACTGAGCAAGACATCGTTGTATATTTAGCTTTCAGAAAAAGATTCCTGGAGATTTTTTTTTACTCAACACCAAACATGAAAGGGGTCTTTTTAGCCCCTTTCTCCTCTTCCTCTGTCTCTCTACCCCTCCTACTCTACCTCCCTCCCTTTCTTCCATTTTGTCTTGTTTTTGAATAATGGCATGAATAGACACAGGTGGAAAAAAAGGTAGCATAGAAGTAGTATTTGTTAGCATAAAAATAAATGTTCCAATTTGTTTAATATTCAATTATTCATCCAGATCTCTTAGAAAGCAGGAGTGGGCTAATCTCTTGGTATCTGTATGCTCAGTACCCTGCTGTGGGTCCTGTTGTCATGGATACAGCTTGCTGAGTGCAGGCAGACCTTGACTCAAATGTTTACAGGGAACTGACAGACTGAAATTAAATGTTAGACAACAGCCCATTGTACTTGCTGTCAGCCAGGCTGGTAGGCATCATGGAGTTCTTGTCTCCTTGTTTTGCCTCCTCGCCCCTTCTGGGTGTGGTCTGATAAGCCATTTTCATTTCATATTCTTTCAATTGGCCCTTGGGTGAAGAGGGAGGAGGGTCTGGAGAACGAACAAATTAAATAGGGCCATGAACCTGGTAGGAACCCAAGCTCACTGAAATCTTTGCTGGCATTAACAGTGACTCTTGACGGAGATTGTCACTTTCTCAAGTTCAGAAGCCAGGCTGCCATCATCGTCACAGACCCCATATTGCTCATAACACAGTGGGTTAGGCACTCTCGCTTGTTCAATTAAATGTGCATTTCTCTACCAGTATTCTCCCGTTTCCTTAATAAAATAAATAAATAGCCACTGTACCAAGTGCCTGCTGGGAAAAGTGATTTTTGAGGCAGCAGGGAGCGGGCATCACCCATGCGGTGATAACCAAGCAGGACCTGGAAGCCCATGCTGTATCAGGACCCTGCCTGCCTTTCTTCTATGGCTGAAGAGTAGACCAAGAGATGAGCCGGTGGCTGGGGGAGCCAGAGAACATGGCTTTGGCCAGTGGCCTAGGGTAATGGAATATGTTCGTAGTTCCCGTGGACACTTTGCATTACTGGCATCTCTGTCTGCTGGGGAGTCAGACAGGATCCCTTCACGGGGCTGGGGCGGCTCATGTCAGAAACAAGAAACACTACCCACTTACCTGGTTCGAATTGCCCTCTTTGCAAAGGTCAGTAATTAGGTTTTACTTCCTCAGTTGACTAGGCTCAGAGAAGAACTGCTCCAGGGCCCCATGTTCTTGGTGATAACAAACAGCTGAACCCACTGAAACGGAGGTGGCTTTGACCTTGGCTGTTACTGCTAAGCGCTAAACTATCTCAAGAGTTGACCTGTTCACTTCAGTTTCCAGAATCCTCCGCAGCAGGGGTGAACTTGCATTTGTCTCCAGAAAAGCTGCTTAGTGTTATAGCTAAGTAAGCCCGTATCTGGAAGTTTCTACTAGGTCTGGGTAATTTTATAGGCTAAACAGAGACCTCTTAACAAATTTTGGTGTCTGTTTTACTTTTATGCTAATAAACTTGGCCTAAATAGCTAAGTGTAAGGTCATTAGAACCATCCTTATCCCAGAACAGCATAATGGAAGATTATCCCTAATATTACATAAAGAAAGTAAGCTACAGAAAGAATTCTGAGATTTATAGACATTCCTTGCATGTTGCATCATGCTTGTATTTAATTCTGTCTCATCAAAATGTATACAATGAAGACCTGCTGCCCCGGAACTTCAAGATGTAACTCTATTTGACATAAGCACTTTAAAGAAGAAAATAAAATAAAATCGGGCTCTGTGTTCGTCAATGTTCTATTGTTGTAAAGAGACACCATGGTCACATGGCAGCTCTTACAAAGGAAAACATTTAAGTGGGGCTAGGTTACATCTCAGAGGTTTACTTCATGCCATCATGGTGGGAAGCATGGTGGCATGCAGGCAGACATGGTACTTTAGAAGAAGCTGAGAGATTTACATCAGGATTGGCAAAGCAGCAGGGAGGGAGGGAGGGAGAGAGAGAGAGAGAGAGAGAGAGAGAGAGAGAGACTGGACCTGGATCGAGTGTCTGAAACCCCAAAGTCCACCCCCAATGACACACTTCTTCCAACAAAGACACCCCTCCTAATAGTGCAACTCCTTGATGACCAAGCATTCAATTCTATGAGTCTGTGGAAGCCATTCTTATTCAAACGGCTACAGGCCCCCATTAAATCTGAATGAAGTCCTTTTTAAAGGAAGACATTTGGATACAACCTAGAGGAAAAGCCATACAAGATGAGAGCATGGCCGTCTGCATGCCCAGAAGACAGGCTTCGAGAAACCAGGCCTACTATGGCCTCAGTCTTAGAATCTCTTGTCCCTCCTTTCCTGTGCCTCTCCCTATGTCCACAGAGGATTATTTTCATAGACAGAATATACTTTCTCTTGCATATAGTGTGGGTCCATGCTGTTACATCAATCTAGAGCATTTCATCGTCATTACACAACTCTCACCTTTGCAAACCAATGCATTTACATACTTACTCCTCTTTTCTACAAAGCCTGCTCTAACCACTCCAGGGTTGAACTAAGTGCCTTTTTACAATGTTATTATCTATTCTTCGTTCTTTTTCTCATGCATTCATCAAAACAAGGGGATCACGTAGTCAATCTCACCATAAAAATAGAGACAGTCTAATATTGCTTATTGCTTGAGTCTGAACTACTGGAGTACATAAGACTCATTATGGAAGGGTAAGTGTCTAAGTTTTCTTAAATGTCTTAGCAATTTTACACTTTGAGTAGTCCCAAATATAAATATACACCTAGGAACTATTAAAAATTAACATTGTCTCCCATTAGCACGTTGTAGGATTTCATAGTTTAGTGTGTCGTTGTTTGTAGTCTTAGGAATCTAATCCAGAGTCTCTTGTGGACTATGTTAGCATTCTATCACTGAGCTACATCCTCAACCTCTAGCTTTGCTTTCCATGTTATTTTAAACCACCTCTCCTGTTCACATAAAATAGAGGGAATTTAGGTCCTGTTCCTAAGAGGTCCTGCTCATGTCTCCAGCCATGACTGCGCTCCTTACCCTTCGTGCACTCCCTCCATCTGTGATGAAATCCCTCTCTATACTGTCAGGGGTCAAAGCACATTTGATAATGCAGGCTCTAAAAAAAGAGGGGATTAAAATTAAATGATTAAAGGGGAAAGAGAGATGCCCTGGATGTTGAGACGTTGTCTCTGTGACACTTAGTTTTGGTTACCAGTTTGATACAATGTCTAGTCACCTGGGGACAATGTCTCAATGAAAGGCTGATCTGACTGAGTTATTAACATGTAGGTAGGAGATTGTCTCGACTGTGTTAGTTAACTGGGAAGCCCTAACCCATTGTAGGTGACGCAATTCCCTGGGTTTGCATCCTGAACTGCATAAGAGAAGAGAAAGCGAGCCGAGGATTAAACATGTACGTATTCATTTCTTTCACTGTGGGTGTGATGTAACTGGCTGGGTTAAGATTCTGCCACCTTGATTTCCATGCTATGATGGACTGGAACCTGAATTATGAACTGGTACAAACCCTTTCTCCCGTAAGTAGTTTTTGCCAGGACATTTTGCCACAGCAATAGGAAATGAAATCCTGACAACTTCTGAGGCAGATTAGTCTCAGATATGAAGCCAAGGCTAATTGGTCTTTCAGGTACATTTGTGGGTGCATGGTCTCTGGTGCCATACCAAGTCTCCATAAAAAGTCAGCTGAAGAGAAGGAAGCAATGAGACCAAGAACACATTGTTCACAAAGAGCTTGTTCTGTCCAGGGTCTTCGCTAAACAACCAAACCAAAATTTCTTGCTTCCAAGGTTGGCATTTACTGAAGCTTGTTTTTTATCTGTTCTGCCTTGTATGGTAGAACTGGCATTGAATTCCCATAATGGACAAATGACGGGATGGGTGTCTATCTGTCTACCACATAGTAACAGAGAGAAAATAAACTAGTAAGGATTAGCTGGTGAAGGAGAGTACCACTAGAAATATTTATCATACTGAAGCTAGCCAAAGGCCAGCAATGAAGTTGGGAGCATCATCTATTAATGGAACAAACATTGATTGTTTGGATTACAGTGTTGTCTGATTATCTTTAAAACATAGCAGAGTTCAGTTGTGTTCTGCATGGTTTGGCAGCTTAAATAATAGGAAATTTTCCTTACTGGTAATTTCATTCATTGCCTTAGAAATTGTTTTCCCTATATTAATTCACTGGAAAAGAAAAAGTAATATCCATTCCAAAAGTCTTAAAGAATTAAAAACAACTAAAATTTAAATACGCTTTGTTGTACATAATTTATTGCTAAAATGCAAAGAATTTGCCAAGAAAGCTTAGCATTTATCTCTTTACCAAGCCTAGGAATTCCTACCAAGGATGTGATAAATGTGATAAAAATAAGATTGACCATCATGAGATTATCGTAGATGACTGAGTCCTGCAGATAGTCTGTTCCTCGGAAGCACGTGTTAGTTTCTCGTTGCTATAAACGGCCATGACTATTCAGGACCATCACAAAATGTTTTCGTTGGAGCCCACAGGACTCTACAGTGAATGCACAGCTGACAGATTCATAAAGGAGGACCCACACGTGGACAACTTATGGGGTACCCATTTGCAGAGCTGCGGGAAAAGTCACTGTCATATCTGTGGAAACCTTGTGAGGCCACGATTCTTCCCTTCAAAATGGGCTTCATTCCCAAAACACCTCAGCAGTATGACTTCTCCTGCATGGGCAATGGAATGACCTTTCCATTCCCCCACACCATGAGGCCTTAGAGCACTAACAGTCACTCTTAGTTCTAACAGTCAAATTTACAGAGTCAATCCCGCAAAATTACCTGCTAACAGCCCACATAGAAATTTCCATGGAAGACAGGCATTGAGCAGGAAGGTAGCATGCTCCACCTTTGCTAACAAACAAATCTGGGTGTCCCCAAAGTTAGTTATCACAAAAGATATTGGATGAAGAGAATGGGCGGATCCAGGATTCAGGGATGTTTAGTAACTTTAGCTAATGGTTTGGGATGTCAGGTGTACCCTCTTGGATGCTGGCTCTTTCCTGGGCGGGGTCACCTGTTCCGGAGCACTGCTGTGTCGGGCTCTACTTGGCCCTTTTGTGATTTTGATATGATTATTATCATTGACTTTGCCTGTGGAATTTTCCAACTATGTCTCTAAAAACTAGAAACCTCATGGAGATCACTCCTTACTCCTCCTCCTCCTTCTCTTCTTCTTCCTCTTCTTATTCTTATTCCCCTTATTCTCTTCCATCTTCTTCTTCTCCATGCCCCTTCACTTCATTTTTTCCCTTCGCCTGAAAACTAAAGAAGATACAGAGGTAACATGCTTGAGTTAAATTTTTTCACCCTCACATCCTTGCCTGCCGTAGACATCATTTTCTGAGCCCTGAGAGGGTACTGAGGCTGGTACTCAGGGCCCCGATATGATTTCCTATAACAATTGAATTCAAGAAATTATTCTTATTCTGTCTCAGTAATTTTAAACTACCTAGTTCTTCTGGAATTTCAATTACAGGTTTCATAAGTTTGTATGTTATACAAAATTAACACAGCTGAGTCTTCATGTTTGATCCTCCATCTCATATGGACCCTCTGCCAGGTCAGGTCAAACTAAAATCTAGCATGGGGTAGCAGCTTAGCCAGCTCACAGAAAGGTACCATTGATTTGTCATTGATTTTAATGGTGTCCACAAACTCTTGAAATTCAGTCCATGCTCTTTGTAATATAAAAGATGCAGGGCATAGTTAGAACATATACTGAGAATGTAATCGAAAGTAGTGATTCTCAACAGCAAAGCCTTGGCAAAGAAGACAGCTCAAAGTCTTCCAGGAAGTGACAATTCTGAAGCTGAAGATTAAGCCAGAATGTGAGCATGCCAGGACTGACGGGGAAGACAAAGAATGCCACAAGCATGGCGGGTCTTCTGCTCATTTCTCTACTTTATCGTCTTTTGTTTCCCCCAGTAAATAATAAGCGTAGCATTCAATTGCTGTTGTTTGTTGTTTATGATAGGGATTTGCTGTGACCTGAGGTTGGCTTTGAATGCATGGCCATTTAGTTTGCTGGGACTACAGGTGTCATCCACACCCAGCTAGTGACACCTTGATGTACTGAGATTGCTGAAAGATCATTAAGATACAGTCCCTTAAGAAAATACTTAGACCCATGTGTGTATGGGAATATACATGTCTAGTCAATGTTTTATTCACTTGTTTCTTGATTGGCATATGACATTTGTGAGTAGTTATGAAACAGATTAGATAATGATCAACTTAGACTATTTAGCCTATTCATCGCTTCTATTTTTTTTCATTTTTTACAGTTATTACATTAAGAAAAATCCCAATTTCTAAATAAGTTTATGCAATACTCACACTAAAAGAACAGAGATCTCTCAGAAGGTGGTGAACTTCAAGCTTTTACAACAAGAAGCGCAATTCAAGCAAAGACAATGGAAAACTTATGAAAATATGGCAGACATGAAACAGAGAATAAAAAGACAGTGAATTGAATTGATAAATGATTTGGTTCCTTGAGAATGATAACAGAATGGACACACATCTAGTCAAATGTCTCTCTATTTCACACAAAGAGAAAAAGAGACCCAATTTAATCAAATTTAGGAAAGCAAAGGGATGTCACGGCAGATGCCAATGAAATCCAGATAATCATAAAGGAATTCTTTAAAAACTTAGTTTCAAAAGGCAGGAAAACTCAGAGGAAACATAATTTCCAAACTCACATAGCCTATCAAAATTATATTCTGAAGATGTAAAGACTCTAATCAAATGACTCTAATCAAATTACAAGCAATGAGGTTGAAACAGTAATTTAAAATCTCCCTGTAATAAAAAAGTCTATCACCAGACAGATTCACTGTGAATTCTACCAAGCAATAAAGGAAAATTTAACCCTAATACTCCTCAAAATGTTATACAGAAATGAAAGTGAAGGACTGTTACTACCCTCCTTCTATGAAGCCAGTATTACCCTAATGATAAAACCAGAAAAATCCACAAGATGAAAACTACATATCAAATTCCCTAGAGAACATAAATAAAAAAATCAATAAAATACTTGCACATCAAAACACATTAAGAACATACCATATGAAATTAGTTTCATTCAAGGTATTCAAGGCTGGCTAAACATATGCAAATCAAGAAATGTGTTACATCATATATATAAACTGAAGAATAGAAATCACATATAAATCTTACATAGATGCAGATAGGCATTTGACAAAATTCAGAATTTCTTCGTCATAAAAGTCCGAAGTA
Organism: Ondatra zibethicus; assembly: GCA_004026605.1. Classification (NCBI taxonomy): domain Eukaryota; kingdom Metazoa; phylum Chordata; class Mammalia; order Rodentia; family Cricetidae; genus Ondatra; species Ondatra zibethicus. Next base: position 13,022 of record PVIU01006722.1, read on the forward strand.
TGTCAAAATAATACACACTTGGTATAACAAATGCATAGCCAATGTGATACTAAATGAGGAAAACTGGGACCATCACCTTTAAAATCTGAACCAAGGCAAGGGTGCCCAACTCTCTGCACTAGTGCCCAAAGTCTTAGCTAGAACAATAAGACAAACCACAAAAGAGATGACAGGAGGAAAAAGGAGGACAATTTATCCGTGTTTATAGATGAAACAATTGTAAGTTTAAAGGACCATACATAATACAATCTAACTTTTAGATCTGATAGTCATCTCTAGTAAAGGTACAGTACAGAAGATTAACATAAAACTTAATGCCTCTCACATACACCAACAATGAACTTATGGAGGGAAAAATTAGAAAAAACTCCCAGTCAGAGTAGTTACAAAAATAAAGCGCCTAGAAATAAATTTTGTGGGTTTTTTTTTGGTATATGATTCTGTGTGTATGTACATGTGTGGACCTGTATATATGAGCATGGATGTTGAGGCCAAAGGTCAACGTCAGATATCATTCTTCAATCACTGTACTCATATGTAGAATAGGGTCTCTTCATGACCCTGAAGTAGACTGATGTGCATGGACCGGCTAGCCAGAAGTGCTGGAAATTCTCCTGCTCCACCTCCCCAGCAATGGGATGCACAATGGGCTCATGACAGTATTCAGAGCTTTGTATGTGGACCCTGGAAATTCAAACCCAGGTCCTCAGGCTTGGAAAACAAACATTTTGCTTATTTCACCATCTTCCCAATTCCCCAGGAATAAACCTAGCCAAGGAAGTGAAATAACTCTACAGAGTATTTGAAGAAGGCACTGGATGATGGACAGAATGTTCATGCTCCTGTATCAGAAAAACTGAATGGGAAAATGGCTACATTGTCAAAAATACCTCCAGGTTCACTGCACTCTACCTTGGAATTCCAATGACAGTATTATCAAAACTGAAAAGAAAAGTCCTCCAAAAAAAAATCTCATATGGAAACATTAAAATCTCACAAATAGCCATAAAGAATGAACTCAGTTGGAAATATAGTACTACATGACCTCAAATTACATTATAGGACCATAGTAACCAAGACAACATATCACTGATCCCAAAATGGATATGTAGACCAAGGGAACAGAGATAAAGCCATACATGTATGTTCACCTAATACTTGACAAAGGTTTCAGAAATAAACAGGGGGAAGAATATGGCCTATTTAACAAATGGTACTGGCAAAACTGCATATCCATCTTCAGAAAAATGAAATTAGATGCATACCTTCCAATCCATATAAAACTCAGTTCAAAATGTGATTTAAAATTCATTTAAAATTTGAAATGCTGAAGCTGCCAAAGGACAGCGTAGGGAATATACTTCAAGTTATCCACGTAACCAAAACTTCGGGAACAGGACTCCAGCAGCCCGGGGAACAGGTCCAAGAATGAACAAGCTGAGTTACAGGAAATGGAAAAGTTTCTGCACGGCAAAGGTGGCTCTCAGCTGGCAGCCGACAGAATGGGACAGTCTTTGCCAGTCATATCTGGAATGCATAAATAATTGCAAACATGAAAGCTGCCATTCAATAAATGGCACATCTTTGCCACATCTCCTAATTCCGTGACTTGGGAATCATTCATTGCAGAAGAGGAGCGGAAAGATTACTAGCACAGGGATGGTGGGTGACTCTAGGGGGCAGTGTTTTCCAGACACAGCAGGTTGGTTGTCCATAAGATTCATAGCGATGGTAACAGCAAACACAAGACCTTCTGGAGCTTAGACCAAATTCCTTCACGGAGATAAAAGGTGGGCACAAAGTCTCACGCCTAGCTGAGCAGCTAGCTATTGGCAGTTGCTCACTGTTGTAAGGGAGAAATTCGGTTTTCTTTAAAGGTAAACGCACGGTAAGTTGATTATACTTCAGTGAAACGCCATGCAGCCAAGAGTTTTCAGTAGCAAAAAAAAGACACAAAGTTAGGTAGGAAAGGAATGAGGCGCAGATATAGAAGGAAGAGGGCGTGAATATGATAAAACACATTACAGTGCATCATCAAAGAACAAATGAAAATCTAAAAACAATTAAATAAGTGGGCCACGGGAATGGAGTAAATCAATATTGTTTAAGGTATTCAATGTCCTTAGTAATTGAGAAAGCTCGAATTACTCTCAGATTCTGCCCCCCTCTAGGAAGGCTGCACCAATGAAATCCCAGAAATCTGCTCTTCTAAACAAATATAATACACAATGATACCAGCTGACATGCCAGTGCAGATGGGGAAGTCTCACAGGGCCCCACGTATGTAATTTCCATAGTCTACAGGCAACACTGAGTGAACTCAGCAGGATGTGTGTGTGTGTGTGTGTGTGTGTGTGTGTGTGTGTGAGTATGTGTGTGTATGTGTTGGTGCGTGTGTGAGAGAGAGAGAGAATGAGTGAGTATGTGTGCAATAAAGAATAAAGGGAGGTCATAAATTGGAGGGAAGAATGGGAGTAGAAATGATTTGAATAAAATAGACTTGTAGGAAATTTTCCAAAAAAAAATTAATTGCATTATTATCTACTTTTCTAATACTGGGAAAGATAGTCCTCAGACTCCCAGGTCAGATCCAGAATAATTCCTCCAAGGAAGTCCTGTGTCTGAAGCGGGTGATGTCTTCAGCAGTACCGTCTTCCCTTCAATTTCTTGGAGGCATCCAAGAGAAAAAGTAGTAGCCTATACTGTATTTGAAATATACATACTACATTAACTTATGTAATTTTAAAGTAAACATGGAGCATGTGACTTCCTGTGGCTTTTATAAGCATCTTTCATGTTACTTTTGCCTCCTTCCCCCACCCCTCCCCGTGTATGGTGCTGCTGCAACTGTCTCCCTGTAAAAATCTCTCTTCCCTTTGCTTTCATGGCTCCTGTGTCCTACTTTTCTCCTCTCTAGGGCCCCCTCTCCTCACCCCCCAATACAGCACAGTGCCTATGTTCCTCAGGGAATAATTTGAAAGAGGGAATCAAAGGATTGTAAGAGCCAGAGGGTGAGGCTGTCTCCTTAAAAGAGAGCATCTTCTCTGTATGACAGGGAAGACACATCCATGAAATCTCAACAGTGTGGTTGCCTAAGCAAGACCTGAGAAATGATGCCAACTGACACCCTAATATGAGAAATCTTACAAGACCCCACCCCTAGAAAAAGAGTTGACAATAATGGTAGCTAAGAGAGGAAGACTCAAGTTTCCTTGGGTTGAATTTCCTTATGGTTATCCATTACCAAGCAGTCCTAGCTAAACACATAGACTATAAGGCAACACTAGAAGGACTCAGCAGGCTGCATTTAAGCATTTAGATGTACATACGTGTGTATAAATGATGATTAAAAATTGATGACAATGACTTTCTGATGAGTTAGAGGGGGCAAAGGAGAAGTTGGAAGGAGGAGCAAGAGGGAAAAGTGATATAATCACAGAAAAGTTCATTATAAATTCAATATTAATAATTTTACAAAGAAATAAAATGATAACAAATACTGATAAGGGATAGGGAAAGACGAACACTTATTCTCTGATGGTCAGAATGTAGATGTGAAGAACCACTTTGCACATCAGTGTGGAGGTATCTCACAAAATTCAAAATAAAATTTTCATATGATCCAGTTATATGACACCTGGACTCCTACCACGAGAACGTCCATTTCCTACTGCAGAGACGTTTGCACACACATGCTCACTGCTACTCCGTCCTCAGCAGAATCCACCTCGATGGCCACTGGCTTATCTGATGAATGGACAAAGTTAATATACCCAAACACAACAAAGTTTTATTTAGCTCTAAAGACAACATAAAATCATGAAATTTTTAGGAAAATGAATGGAGTTTGAAAGTACAATATAAATCAAGATAAGCCAGACAATTAATGTTATCTCTCATAAATAGTTTCTAGATTTTAGGGCTGATGTAAATGCATATGTGTGGATATCAATGAGCATATGATAGAAGATGACCATAAATGGGACAAAAGAGGTGTTGAGGTGGACGGGAAGACATGTGACACAATGTCAAAGGAGGACTTCTGGGAAGGAAAGGTCAAAGGGGAACCAGAGAGACAAAGGATAAGAGAAATTAGAAGAGGATCAACAAAAGAATATGGTTGAAAATGTGTTAGGAAACTCAATATGTTCAATATATTGTATGTTAATTATATATACATAATATACATACACACGTAATATATACATACACATATATATTTAAGAGCAGCTATGTTACAAATATTTTTAGAAATACAATATGTACTGAAGTTATCTCTAATCCTCCTGCTATGTCACACAACACAACACTGGAACTCGTTCTTCCTATTTAAATGTAAATGTGGCATTGGATTGTGCCCAGGATATAGATAAAATGCAATTTGATGGCAAAGAAAAATGCCATGAACTTTAAGTTTTAAAATGGTCTAAATTTCAAGTAGACGTTTCTCAAAAGAAGACACACAAATGGTCAACAGATATGTTTTCCAAAGGTTAATGGCATTAACCATCAGACATCTCCAAAGTAAAACCATTAGATAGCCCATCACTCCAGGTCAGAGAGAATGTAGAAAAGGGGAGCCTCTTATTCACTATTGGTGCGAATGCGCATTAGCACAGCTCTTGTGTGAAACAGTAGGGGGTGCTCAGAAAACTTAAGATGAGCTGCCAGACGACCCTGCCATATTAGCATTGCTGCAAGAAGCAATGCTTATTTGTGTCATACTAGCTGAATTCCTGCGATTTCTTTGAAATAATGTATTGTAAGTGCCCACTGCAAGGAGCCTTCTCACCCTAGAATTTAATCCTTTTCTCAACAACAAATATTTCTCCTTACAGTCATTTCTACTCAGACATACCTCATCAGATACAATCACTAAAGAAAATCCATGTCTTATAATTTTGACACACAAATGGAACGCCATAAAATCCATCGATTTAAAGCTGTAAAATGTTAGTTTCTAGGTCTGTACGATCACAGCCATGCAGTCATCGCCAGAACCGAACTTTGGCGTATTTTCCTCATCCCACAAAGAAATCTAATGTCTACCAGTCCCTCAATGCTCAAGCACTGTCACCTGTGCCAGCAGGTTGCTCTTCAGTGACGTGGGCCTGAGATCAGAAGATAAAAAGGATAGACAGTGGAGATCTGAAAGTTTGCAATTGGAGGTCTCCGCCCGAGCTGTCTTATGCCAAGCTAGCTTATTAAGAAGCGTAGCATCTTATATACTATTTCCAGAGGAGAGACGGTCCAGAGTCAACAGAAGTTATACGACAGGATAAGAAGCTGATCAAACAATGTCTCACGAGGGGAACACAGGCTATCCCAAGAACTTTACAGGCTGAGCACCCAGTGGCCTTCAGACTGGTAACCGTAGCAAGGCACATTGGGAAGAGTTGGATTCTCAGTCACAGGTTCCCCAAGACCCTGGCCCCGGGCCATTACCAGCTCTGCCTAGCACATCCCTGATTTTGGAGAAGGAGCTATGTTCCTTTTCCGTACAACAGGGACTCAGGAAAACCCTCAACCATCCAGACAGGTGCTAAGTTGCTTTCTCTGTTTCTGATACCTATCCCACATATTTAAACAGGCTTTCCTTCACCTGCTAATTGCCCCCAACAAGCTAAGGGCTTCAATCTTGAAGCTAATGGTGTCTTCATTTCTTTCTGAGTATCAGTGTTTAGTAAGTAGAAAATGCGTTCTGCAGAGCTGACTGACAGCTTGCTGCACAATGTCCCCTGCCAGCCTGGCATCCCTTGCCTGGATGCTGTGGCAGTATTGTGTTCCTTCTTGCTTGTTTTGAGGGCATTGGTCCCAGGCGTGTCCTTCCAATTAGTTCTTGTCTGGCACTGTAACCATAACCAAAGGATTCTTTCCTAAGTTTGATTTCAGCTGTTCTCAAAGATATGCACGCAATTTTGTCGAGTAAGATATTTTTACAGGGCTGCATTTGAGAAGGAGTCTATGCTCCATCCTGAATGTTTGGACATCCACAGACTAGGAGCTGTTTTGTCTGTCACTTTCATTATCCCTGTCAGTGTGTTCATACTGGTAGTACCAATTTTTCATTTTTAATGGAAGTGTGAACTTTTCTATCATTCTATGCTCACAAATACATGTCATCATCTATCACTTACCTACCTTCCTAATATGCTTAAATATCTAGTATACATTCCTATTCCCCTAGGTCAATATAGTTTCAGATAACTTCAGAGTTGGAATAAGTGGTATATATGGTAATCTTTGCAGTGTTAATCTTCCTTGGGATTTTTGCATGGGAATGGTGTTTTTGTTACCGCTTGCTTAGCTTTCCATTAGTATGACTACATTCTAACTTTTCTCTGTCCTTTATCTTTCAGTGTGACACTGTGTATCAACTCTCTGGTTTTCAGTGTGACACTGTGTATCAACTTTCTGGTTTTCAGTGTGACACTTTGTACTCACTTTCTGGATTTAGAGGAATTTTTCATCATCTTCCTGACCTCACCCAACTCTGGCTCTTTTCTAATGGGGCACAGCTACCACGTGGACTCACCCTTACTGCGGACCTTGAGATTTTTCTGTTTCTTGGAGTATTTCTTCATTTGGAGAAGTTGTGCCTTTCCATAGATGTTTTTTTCCAGAGAGGATTAATGCCAGAAATTGTCAAGTTGGCTTCATCAGCACTTGACCCTCTGTTGAGCAGAGGTTATAGAAAATGACACCAGTGTCACGTGATTGATGTAGGCCACCCACAGCCACTCATTTCTGTTCGAGTGAAGAGCCTGTGTGTTGCCTCACTTTCTGAAGATGGCTTAGGAATCTTCTCTTGACCTTTGTCCCCCTTAAATTCCAATGCTTTTTTGGTTTCTTCAGTCTATTTTCCAGGTGGTAAAAGAGGCTTCCATTTTGTGAACTTATGTTAACTCCCGGCAGCTGAGACTATGGCACTCTGGTCAACTTCCTGACTCTTCGTGGTGGAATTCCAATCATTTGAATCTTCATTCTTCTTCTTCTTTCCTTAATTTCTTTAGACTTTAATTTGTTTGAGGTAGACTCGTAATTTATCAGTGGCTGACATTAAACTTGTCATTATTCTGCCTTAGTCTTCTGACTGCAGTGATTATAGACATCCACCCCACTACTGGCTGTTGGGGGAAATATTATTTTAAGGTGTGCTGCTTTTGTTTATGTTGCATTTGCTTAACTCTGTGAAGCTGCATTACTTTGCCTGTTTAAAACACCTGATGGTCTAATAAAGAGCTGAACGGCCAATAGCGAGGCAGGAGCAATATAAGCGGGGCTGGCAGACAGAGCATATAAATAGAACTGAGGACCAGCTGGGAACAAGAGAGAAAGGAGGACTTCAGGGGTCAGCCATCCACCTACATACACAGTCAGACATGGATTAAGGAGGAAAGCAAAGGTATACAGGAAGAGAGAAAGACAAAAGCCCCAGGGCCAAACATAAATGGGATGATTAAGTTAGTAAAAATGGACAAGAAACAAGTCAAGCTAAGGCTGGGTGTTCCTAACTAAGAATAAGCATCTGCATGTGACTTATTTGGGAGCTAGGTGGTGGGCACCCCCCAAAAGACTAAAGAGCTAAAAGGGTAAATCATTTACAATGCCTGGCCTTTTGAACTCCAGTTCCCTGGGTATTTCCTATGCTTTATCTGATAATCTTTATATGCTAATCATACATCTTTATATGCCAATCACTCTGGCCATTGAGCTTTTAGCATTCGAAACACTTTCTTTTAAAATGCCTAAGACCACTGTTTCGTCTTCTAAATGTTATTCTCTTCTCTAATATATGAGCCTTTATGCCGGCTTTTAAATGGAGACTCTTGGGTATGGTGGCACATACTTATAATTCCAGCACATGGAAGGCTGGACAGGAGGGTCACTGTGGATTTCAAGCTGACCTTGGCTAGTTCTCTGTCTAGCTAGAGCTGTATAGGGACGCTGTCTCAAAACAAATTAATTAATTCATTTAAAAAATCCACTTTCGGAGGGTGTTGCTGCTCACTCACCCCTGCCACTTCTGTTCTCTGCACAGCTCACAGGCCCTGCTTTCTTTGGCTATTTGCTTCAGCTCTTTCCCTCTGTCTGCTTTCATCTCTCCGGTGTGTGAAAGTCCTTGGCTCTCTGCCTGGATTTAAGGCTGGACACTGGCAAGCAGATGGGGTGTTCTCTGCACACACTCAAAGCGTGGTCATCACCGCGCACAGACTCCAGCGACAGCACAGCTATGCCGCCACAGGCATCCCTGTGCAGGTGATGCCCTTGCCTTGGTCTTCATCCGCCATGGTCTGCTTCTCCGGAGACAGCACTCATGCTGAACGTGTTCTGAAGGGTAAGAAGTCTGAGGTTTACTTGATACCTTTGTGTTAGCTTATAATTTATATTTTTAGTGTGGCAAACCATCACCACCCCTTTTGTGCTTAGCAGCCTCTTACTGCTAACTTTTTATTTATTCCTTTGGATTTATGAGTTTATGCCTTGAATGTTTTATTTCCTTTTCAGTAGAGATTTTAAAAGAAGTTTTAAGAAAGGGTTTCTAGGGGTTGGGGAGATGGTTTGGTGAATACAAGCACTGGTTCCTCTTCCAAGAGGTCCTGAGTTCCCAGCAACCACATGGTGACTTACAACCATCTATAATAGGATTCAATGTCCTCTTCTGGCATTATACAGATCTCTCATACATAAAATATCAATAAATAAATTTCAAAAGAAAGGGTTTATAGCTAAAACCTCCTCTGCGGCTGTTCACTCCTCTGCTATGTTCACTCACTAGCGTTTTGTACAGTTTAGAGACACGAGCTCACAAGCAGACACAAAACCAATCACAAACCAACCCTGCGGATTCTAAGCAGAGGCTCCTGTACAACATGGGCAGAGTTCAGCCAGAACACAATTGGGAAAGTCGAACAAGTCTTCATTCTTCCCTTGTTGACTCGGGTTTAGCTGTAAGTTCAAGGGCACTCTTCTTGTAGATGTGGAGAGTCTGGAGGAGTGAGGTGAAGTTGAGCAGGAGTTCTTCCATGAGGTCCCTTTGAATTCCACAGACAATTCTCCTCATGTTACAGGTGGGAAAAGTGGGGTCGGAAAGATTTACCTTAAAGCATAAGTTACCTAGCGACGAAATGACAGTTTGGGTGGAAACATGGGTTCATTTTTCTTCAAAGCCACGATTTGATTGTACAAACACACAGAGAGTGAAGTAAGGGTCTTTATCAGAGACATCAGGAATGACATCTTTGTTTGCTAAGAGGTAGTCAGCATTGGTCTTCACGAAAATGCTCTCTAGTTTATGGAATGCATGAGGTCCATTTCATCTTTCTCCTCACTGACAAAGACTTCACCTGATTACTTTCTATAATTTTTCTATATGCACACCCACTGTGTATACAAAATAAATGAGAATAATTATCTTTAAATCCCCCTCCCAGCTTTTTCTCCAAGTAAGAATGGAAGGAAGATGGGTCAGCCCCTGAACACACATGGAGGAACCCATGGAGTCATTGTGCACTCCTGGTCCATGCTTCCATGGCCTCTGAATTCCTTCTTCCCAACACACTAACAGGAGTTGGACTGTGTGCAAGCTCCTGCCTCCCTATCTGTCTCTCTTACTCTGTCAGTTTTTCCTTCCTGTTCCAATGATTAAGGCATGGCAGACTTCTCCTAAATTTCTTTCTCTTGGGCAGAGGTTGCTATGGACCTCAGCAGAGTAAGTACTACCACAAGACCATTGGCTGTTTCCTTAGCTTACTATTACCTCATTTGACCCCTCATGGGTGAAGTGAGTGGAGCAGTCAGGTGCCAGGACACTGGAGTCATCGAAATGGAAGGCAGACACAAGATGGGGGATGGAGAAGGACAATGGTATATGTTCCCTTAGACAAATCCCAGTACCTATGCTTACTCTCAGATTGTGTGGATGCCTGCACTGAACAAACAGACCACCAAGGGTAGCCTGACCCCAGGAGACAGCCTAGCAGGGGGAGGACCAACAGAATTGTTCAACAAAGTATAAGCAACAAAGTTCTTAAAACTAAGAGATGTATTTGATCAAAGGATAATTGTGGTAAAATTCCTTAAACTTAACCAGACTATAGATTAAAAAAAAAGAAGAAGAAGAAGGAGAAGGAGGAAGAGAAGGAGGAGGAGGAAGAGGAGGAGGAGGAAGAGGAGGAGAAGGAGGAGAAGGAGAAGGAGGAAGAGAAGGAGGAGGAGGAAGAGGAGGAGAAGGAGAAGGAGAAGGAGGAGAAGGAGAAGGGGAAGGAGAAGGAGAAGAAGAAGAAGAAGAAGAAGAAGAAGAAGAAGAAGAAGAAGAAGAAGAAGAAGAAGAAGAAGAAGAAGAAGAAGAAGAAGAAGAAGAAAGAGGAGGAAGACAAGGAGGTGGAGGAGGAGGAGAAAAAAAATCTTGTGTGTTAATAGCATCCCCCATTATCCAAAGTTTCCTTTCTATAATTTTACTTATCTGTGATCAACTTAGGTCTGAAATTGTTAAATGGAAATTTCTGGAGTTGGACAATCCCTATTTTTTTGGGTTTTTTTTTGGTAGTATAATCTGTCTTCTGTCATCCTATGAGAGGTACTATGTGACCTCTCTGCAGCTAGCATGTCCATTCTGTGTCTGCCACCCTTGACCACACCATGGTTCTGATTCAGATCCATGTCTTGGCGAAGCAGTGGCTGTAGGATAGGCCTTACGCCATAGCTGGCTGCTGCTGCACAGCTCCAGCATCCCTCCTCACTGCATCTGACCTGTAGGCTGTGCATCATCCCACATCACCACCGGAAGCAGGAGAAGCACAGGACGGTAAGATACTTTGGGAGAGAAACCACTTTATGTATTATAGTCATAACATTTCATTATTAATTATTACTGTAATGTCTATGCTTAACCTATAATTAGATATTGTCATAGGCATGTGTGTGTATGAAAATCATATATACATAGGGTTTGCTACTGCCCCATTAGCTCAGAGGTGTTGGGTATTCACTAGGACTACTCAGTTTCCTGCTGAGTGAATGAATTTCTTACTTTATTACCCATACTCTCTACTGACTATTTTTCCAGAAATAATTTTCATTTTATACTGTGTTTTAAGGTTTGTGATGATATACTCCAAGGTGCCTCCAGCCAACCTACAACAGAGACATGAAGAAAACATGCATAGCACGATTAGCTCCCAGAATCCCTTCCTTGACAAAACTGTGCACCTACTTCAATGGCAACAGAAAGCAGTAAAATCAAAGGGCACTTCCTTAAAGCCTTATTAAATTATGTTTAGCATAAAAGACACTATAGAATTAATATATAGTCTGATATATATCTACACCCCCAATATACCCACAATCAAGAAAATAAACATGTCCATGGCCTCCAGAACGTTTTTTAACATGATCTAGCACATTCCTTAAACTGAAAACGGCCTATGTTTTATGTGGGTGTAGTATGGGGGGTGGGTAAAAACACTGCACACTAAAATTTTCCCCATCATTTTTAAATTCACAACACTCTTTTAGGGTGGGGATCAAATCTTTTAAAATACTTTTTATTATTTAAAACAAGTTTTAATCTTAAATACACTTTGATTATATCATTCCCTTCCTGCAAGTTCGTCTAGATCCTATACTCCTCTCTACCATCCAACTTTGAGTTTTTCTTCTCAAAAATCCAACAAAAAATTACAGCAAAACCAAGAAAGAAAAAACTGCCCAAAAAAGCCAAACTATAATCAAGTAAAAGACCACACACAGAAAGCATGGAACCGAGTATATGTTGGTCAACTACTCCCAACCATGGTACCTGCCCTGGAGTATTGATCAACCCGGTGTCACTCCACCGGAGAAAACCGATTATCTCTCCCAGCAGGTGTAAATGACAGTTCAGCTGTCAACCTTTACCGTAGTGACTAACTTTTCATTCTTTCACTTATTCATTTTTCATATAACACAATAAAAGATTAAGAAAAACTTACAACACTGAAGTTGGTCAAGACAAAACAACAGAAGGAAAAGAGGGTAAAAGCAGGCACAAGAGTCAGAGACCCACTCATTTGCACCCTTGGGGATCCCATAACAACCAAACCAGAAGCCATAATACCTAAGCAAGAGGACCTGGTGCAGAGCCGTGCGGGCCCTGTGTGTGCCGCTTCAGTCTCTGTGGTTCCGATCACATAAGCTTAGATCATGCTCATCTAGAGGGCCTTGTTTTCTTGGTATCCTCCATCCCAGCTGGTTCTTACATTCTTTCTACCTCCTCTTTGGAAGGGTTCCTTGAGTTCTGAGGGAAGGGATTTGACATCTCATTTATGGCTGAATGTGCCAAAGTCTCTCACACTCCTGGCTGTGGGTCTCTGTATTTGTTCCTGTATCCTGCAGGAGGAAGCTTCTCCGATGATGGCTGAGCAAGGTACTCATCTGTGAGTACAATGGAGGTCATTAGGAGTCATTTTATCACTATATACTTTTTTTTCTTTTTCAGATCAGTATTATTTGGTTTTACTCTGGGTCTCTGGGCTATCTAGTCTCATGTCCTTGGTCACTCCCACAGTGCTGGGTATGGGTTGAATCTCCTGGAGTGAGCCTTAAGTCCAGTCAGTTATTGGTTGTCGGAGAGATAGAGTCCCAACTGGCTATCTCTTGTGACCAAATGAAGCTTCCAGTAATAGGATTGGGTTACATCTGGTTGAGTTGCTGGCCAGAGGCATCCCTCAGGAATCACTGAATAACCCAGGCTATTGCCAAGAGGTTGTTCTCCACAAACTGGTAGCAAGGTACCGTTGCTGAAGGCAACAGCGACATAAGTCATTGCACGCGTTGTTCGTCGCCTCCATAGCATCTTTACCCTTCAGTTCCAACATCTTTGGTATATGAAGGTACTCTCTATACTATCAAAAGAGAGATGTAAACACCAAATCAACCGTAAACTCTTTAATCTACAATGGTGTACGACACGCAAGACATGCTAGGGCAATGGTGGCACACTACAAGTTTTTGCTATAACCACTGTGCTGAAAAGGGGACCTGTAGTATTTGTTGGGATTACATTTGATATGGTGATAAGAGCAATTCCTGATTTTACACTTTTGTTACAGAGTCACGCATGGTGGTTTGTGCTTGCAACCTCAGCATTGGTCAGATGGAGGCAGGAAGATCAGGAGTTCAAAAGCCACCGTTGGATACATAGTGAGTTTGATAACAACTTGGGATACATGAAACCCTGTTCAAAAACAAATCAAAACTAACTAAATATATTTATTATATATGAGTAAAATTATAGATATGTACATATATGTATACACATACACACACACGTATGGTTGGATATATAACGCAGAATTCTTCTTTTTATCTTTTAATATGCCCTGGCAGTGCTGAAGCATGCCTGGGCAGCCCGTATATGGCGGTTCTGTTGAACTTGTCCATCTTGGGTTTCATGGTCTAAGTTGATGGGGACAACTGACCAGGTCTCTTCCTCAAGAGGGCACTAGATCTCATTAGAGATGGTTGTGAGCCACCATGTGGTTGCTGGGAATTGAACACAGGACCTTTGTAAGAGCAGGCAGTTCTCTTAACTGCTGAAAAATCCACAGAATTCGACTCTTCCTAAACCCAGAGACTGACATAGACATTCAGTTGAAGGCAAAGAATCATGAAATACATAAACCCCCTAGTTCTCTCAGAGCCCTGACTGTGAGCACCCTTTCCATTCTTATTTCGGAGATTAACATGGCCACTCATGTACTTTACAACAACTTAAAGTCTATAAATAACTTTTCCCAGTATGTCTTAACACATTGGAGAATTTTGTATTTTTCTGATTGTTCATTTACTGGATACTTAAACCCCTTTCCCATGTACTTAGTCAAATGGACTAGAGGAGTTGAAATTAGCTCATGTTGTTAACAGAAGGGATAGCTCAAAGCCACAAACAACTTGTCAGCACAGGTTTTAAACCTTTAAATATTCATTTGCTATGAATCATGTCTCAAGGGTTTTCTTCATAATATTGCTCAATGTACAAGAATAGATTCAATTAGTTACTCGAGACAGCCTTATCAGCTTGGCCCATGCTGCATTCCTCTCATAGTTTATCAAATTCTTCAGGCCGTGTACCAAGAATACCCCCCTTTTCTCGTCCCAAAGCAAAGCGAATGCAGTATGGACGATGCATTCCCAAAGAATTTGGAAGCCTCACCCTGACATAATGGCTGCTTCTCATATTGGAGAGAACACCAGGGAACTACAGATGGTTCAGGAACAAGCATGTGGGCCAAGCTCTAACATTTTCTGTTGTCACATTGGCTTTCATTTCCTGGTAACAATGTGCCAAGTATCTTGAGACTCCTGCCCCTGCCAGGATCCTGGTTCTCCCTGAGGAAAGCTGGCCTTTTTTCTTCATTAGATGGAGGTTAAGTCACTCTGGCTACCCGATAATGTTTCTCCCAAACACAGCACACCTAATTTTTAAATTGAATAACTTATTGCTCTTGGAGTCACAAATAATTAAAAGACATCTCCTATGTTTTCAGTATCTCATCCTGTCTTTATAGAAGGGGTTGCTGCTGGGGAGACATTGTGGCATCAATGGCAGGTGGTGTGATGTTTGTGTGCTGTGGCTAGGAAGACAATGGTAGAAACAAGAAAGTCTCAGATTCACCACAGTTTTTCCTTTAAAAGAGATTCTCAGTCAGTAATTAAACCCTAACAAATACCTTAAATTGAGAGTGGTTTGTGTTCCTGTGTATAGAGCAGCAGCCATGGCAGAGACTCACCTACTAGACTTGTTAAGCAGAAATCTAGAACTATATGAGAGGAAGCTTAAAAACCACTGCCTATATCCACATTATGTGAGACAAAGAAATTCTGCGGCTTGGTAAGATTCAAGCTACCACTCTCTCTATGCGTGCACTTTTGAAAATCATGACTTGCAAAGGAAGAGCTGTGAAAAGTCTCAGCTCCTCTCAGGGGATAAGAGCAGCTGCACAGCGCTGAGCCTTGGGAACTTCCTGTCACGTCTGTTTCTTTCTTCTGTGCTGAATGGTCACACCCCTTTGGAAGTTATCAATATGAAAGACACCCCTAAGCATGAAAAGGTACGATTTAGCATTTATTATGACTGCATTGTCAGTCATGGTGGTCCTGGTGTTTTATCCTACCATGTCCCAACCTTGTTCCTGGCATCTATAGTCATCCGCTGTGGAGCCTACTTAGAATGGACATAAATCATGCTCACATTTGCTTGGGATGCTCTTGCATGCTCAGTTATGCTGAATGCTAGGGTTTTACTTGGCTACCAACGAAGCAGCTGAATTGTGTTCAAAAGACACTGCAAGGAGTGTTAAGTTCTTCCAACAAGAATTTCCCAAGTCCATGCTTTGAGAGCCCACTATGGTTCATTCCCAGTGAGAAGACTTCAGTTGGGGCACCTGGCATTAATCTCAAAACGGCTAGATTTCATATCACCTAGGAGGTTGAGCTGTGCCTCTGGGTATGTCTATGAGGAATGTTCAGAAAGGGCGATCTGAGAGGAAAGATCCTCCCTAATGGGGGTATCACCATCCCATGCACTAGGGACTTGGATGGAATAGAAGAGGAAAGGCAAAGAAGGCAGACTGAGTACCAGCACTCGGCCATCTGCTCCCAGCTCCATTGAGATGTGAGAAGATAAGCAGCCACAGCCACTTGCTCCCATCACCAAAGAACCCCCTGTCGCCCATGCGCTCCCTGCTGCGTGGACCGGACACTCAAACAGGGAATCGAAACATGTTCTGTCTCTCCCAATATTTTGTCAAGGGTTTGAACAGTATGGCTTTATTAGAGCACTATTTGTCATTCTTATTTTTAATCCTAATGGCCTCTATTGCCATTTGGTATCTTTATAGAACATTGGAAATTAATTATCCCTGTGGTATGAACCACAGATGTCAAAGACTGAGTTTCTGTGTTTTTAATTTCAGCACGGGAAATAGAGAACTCCTGAGAAAATTGGGAGCGTGGGGTGGGGGAGAAGGGAGGCAGAAGGGAAGGGGGAAGGAGAACTTGAGGGAATGGGATGGCTGAGGTGGGGGAAAGGACAGAGACAGAGAGCAAGGAAAAAGGTAGCTTGATAGAGGGAGGCATTATGGGGCTAGCAAGAAACCTAGCACTAGGAAAGTTCCCAGGAATCCACAAGGATGACCCCAGCTAAGACCCTAGGCAATAGTGGAGAGGGTGCCTGAACTAGTCTTCCCCTGTAATCAGATTGATGACTACCTTAATTATCATCATAGAACCTTCATCTAGCAACGGATGGAAGCAGATGCAGAGATCCACAGCTAGCACTGGGCTGAGCTTCCAGAGTCCAGCCAAAAAGAGGAAGGAGTGATAATATGAGCAAAGGGGCCCAGACCATGTTAGGGATACCCACCGAAACAGCTGACCTGAGCTAATGGGAGCTCACTGACTCTGAGCTGATAACATGGAACCTGCATAGACCCAAACTAGGCCCTCTGAATGTGGGTGACAGTTTTGTGACTGGGGCAGTCTGTGAGGCCACTCACAGTGGGACCAGGATTTATCCCTAGTGCTTGAACTGACTTTTTGGAGTCAAGGTATCCCTCCAGGGATGCCTTGCTCAGCCTAGATATAGTGGGGAGGGCTTTGGTCCTGCCTCAGAGTGATGTGCCAGACTTTGTTGACTCCCCATGGGAAGCCTTACCCTCTCTGAGGAGTGGATGGGGGGTGAGGTGGGTGGAAGGTGGGTGAAGTGGGAGGAGGGGAGGGAGAGGGAACTGGGATTGGTATGTAAAATGAGAAAAGATTGTTTTAAAAATTAAATGAAAAAATAAATGGGAAAAAACCCCACATTTCTTCTGCAACTACTTTTTTTTTTTTAAAGTGCTATTTTACTTGAGAACTCTTTGAGTTAGAAGAGACCTTAGAGGAATACAACTGAAAACAATGGTAGCTTAGAAACACGCCCCTGCTGTAACCAGAAGGCCGGAATAGAACTCCAGATCTTGTCGCTCCCACATCCATAAAACAGAGAGGGTTGCTGTGCCATGGGGCCCGTGCCTAAGCCATACAGAGTTAACACTGTCCTTTCAAAACAAGACTTCAACAGGTGTGTCTGCTACAGAGGAGACAGTCTGCATAGTCAACTAACTGCGTGGTTAAAGGCTAAGAGAAACAAGCAATTTACACTGAATTTAATTGCAATAAGCACTTGGATTCATATTCATACTTCACCTTGTGGTCAATAAGAGTAAGGGACGGGAAGTTTGCATTGAAGAATTATTTCTGTAAATAGTTGTGTGCATACTTCTTTCTGGAGACATAAGGAGGAGGCCATTTGTGTGGAGTGTTGTATTGAATTGCAACTGAGTATCCAAACCAAATTTTCGGTTCTGATACTGATTTTGTATCAGTTTCTTCTAGACACCCTAACAAATTACTACAAACCACAGCATAAATCCCTTGTTTTAAACTTCCTGATGTCATGAATCCCAAAGCAAAGCTTTTGGGGTGTTGGTAAGGCTGCGTTAGCTATGGAGGCTCCATAGAAGAGTGTGTTCCCAACTCTCTATAGCTGCTGGGGCCTGTCTCCGCACATCAGGGTATGGTTGGGTATCCTGACACATGATCTTATTGTTACATGCCATGCCTGACTCTGTCCCACAGCTGGTCTTTTGAGATTATATGGGAGCTATTCCTACTTCAGGTCTGGCCTCTGCCTCTCCTACTGGCCTCTGCCTTTCATTAAGACTTCTAAGATTAAACTGGCCTGTTTCTATTTTTCAAAATCATCTTCCCATATCAAGATCCTAATCACAGCTACAACACCCCCCCCATCGATGTACAAAGTGCTATAATTCTGGGAATTGTAACATAAATAAATTTGGGGGACATTTTTTTACATATTATGCATTCATTGTTTCTTTGAAGCTGCAGACTTGGCTCTGGGCTTTTCAAACTATGAGAATTGCTTACTCTACTGCAAAGGTACAAAACACAGTCCCACTGAGGTGGTTATTCTGCCCACCGCAAAGCTCAGGCTGGAATTATGAAAGATAAATCTAGAGAAAGCTTCTGTATGGCCCCCAGGTTATCTTTGATCTGAAACCCGGACCTTCAAAGGATGGTCCTTATTAGAAGCTGCCAGCAGTGAGATCTTTCTTGTACTGGCTCACCTCATCCTTGAGTCATCTGCAATTATGCAGAACTTCCCAGAAGCCCTCAAGGGATATAGGAAGATGTGTAAGAAGATGTGTAAGAAGTTTCTCTGGCACAAACAGCCACATGTGCCTTAACGGGAAGACAAAGCGTGGGCGTTGTGAAGGATGGGTTGTGAACACAGTGGAGCCCTGCTAGCAAGATGCAGAATGTACCCAGTGAAGCTGTGGGCTGCAGCATCAGGGGAGACAGAGTCTCGATTAGATGGTCTGTCTTGAATGAAATGGTAGAGATGTTCTTCCTGCTGCTTCCTGCACCATCTTTGCTTCTTTATACCTCCTTCTGTGCATCCAGCTAACTTCATTCACCCGTTCCTTTTCTGCTCTTTGTTTTGTGTTTTATCTTCTGCATAGCTTTTGTCTCATCACAGTTTGTCACCCCAAGGCCACAGTTAACACAGACTGTGAGTCATATCCTCAAGAGGAACAATGCTGCTCTTGGAGAGAGCAGGTTCATTCTGGAGAGAGCGATGCAGTCTGGAGGAAGACATGGTCCCTTTTCTACACAACTAGTTCTGTTTTCCTTCTGCCATGTTGTGATGGAGCCTAGAGACTTCTGCCAAAATGCGAGCACCATAATGCTGGAATCCACTAGCTGCCCAAACAATTGCCAAATAAACCTCTTTAGCATGGTTTCCATAGAGAAGTCAGGTGTAATTCTGATAGGTTTACCTTTATATATTACTTGACCTTTTTCCTTTGCAGCTCTTAATATTCTTTCTTTATTC
The DNA here is from genome assembly GCA_004026605.1 of Ondatra zibethicus. NCBI lineage: Eukaryota > Metazoa > Chordata > Mammalia > Rodentia > Cricetidae > Ondatra > Ondatra zibethicus. The sequence continues at coordinate 31,959 of PVIU01006722.1, forward strand.
TATATGTTTTGATTATTATATGGTGAGGGGATTTTTTTCTGATCCAGTCTATTTGGTGTTCTGTAAGCTTCTTGTACCTTCATAGGAATATCCTTCTTTAGGTTGGGAAAGTTTTCTTCTATAATTTTGTTGAATATATTTTCTGGGCCTCTGAGCTGGAATTCCCCTTCTTCTACCCCTATTATTCTTAGGCTTGGTCTTTTCTGGTGTCCCAGATTTCCTGGATGTTTTGTGTTAAGAATTTGTTGGATTTGCTGTTTTCTTTGATCAATGAGTCTATTTCCTATATAGCATCCTCAGCGCCTGAGATTCTTCTATCTCTTATATTCTGTTGGTTATACTTGTCTCTGTAGTTCATGTTCATTTACCCAGATTTTCCATATCCAGCCATCCCTCGGTTTGTGTTTTATTTATTACCTCCATTTCGGTCTTCAAGTCCTGAACTGTTTCCTTTATCTGTTTGATTGTTTTTTCTTGGTTTTCTTCGGTATCTTTGAGGGACTTATTAATTTCTTCTAACTTTTGTTTGTCTTTTCTTCCATTTCCTTAAGGGAGTTTTTCACTTCCTGTTTAAGGGTCTCCATCATTTTCATAAGGTTACGTTTAAAATCGATTTCTTCTACTTCTTCTGGGTTAGGATGTTCAAGTCTTCCTGTTGTGTGTTTGCTGGATTCTGGTGTTATCATGTTGCTTTTCAGGTTGTTGGAGGAATTTTTGCATTGGCGCCTGCCCATCTCTTCCTTCAAATGAGTCCAGCAGAGTCTTGGCATCTTGGTCCAATCTTTGCTGTGGCTGACTGTGTACTTGGAAGGTTTTCTTGGTCTGCCCTCTCTTAGGTCCCTCAGCACTGGAGCAGGCTCTCAGATTCCCTCTGCCCTGAAGCAGGCTGTGCTGGGGGATCCAAGGACCAGAGTGCTTGGGGGCAGGGTGGAATGGGGTAAAGAAAGCCAGCAGCTGGGAACACACCCCACTGGATGGCCAGAAAAGCTTAGAGACTTGGAGGGGGCCTGGACTCAGTTCCCCTGGACCGTTAGGCCCAGGGGCCACTCACTCACCTCTCTGGATCCCCTCAGCACTGGAGCAGGCCCTCTTGCCGGGCTCCAAGGACCTAGCAGACAAAAAGCCCGGCTTGGTAGGTAGGGTGGGAAGGTACAAAGAAGCCCCAGTGGCAGGAACACTCCCCCCTGGCTCCTGGACCTCTCAGCTCTGAAGCAGGCTGAATTGGGGGATCCAAGGACCTCACAGATGAAAAGGAGTGCTTGGGGGCAGGGTGAAATGGGGTAAAGAAGGCCAGTAGCCAGGAACACACCCTGCCGGATAGCCAGAAAAGGTTAGAGATTTGGAGGGGACCTTCCAGCCTGGATCCCCTCAGCATGGGAGCAGGGCCTCTTAGGCCTATTTGTTTTCTAATGTGAGACAGAAGGACCAGGTTTGAGTTTGAATTGTAAAACATCCCAAGCCTCAGCCAGGCTTGCCTTACCATCCCTATACCACCCGAAAATCTGATTGTTCTCACTCATTCTTAAAGGTCAGCCAAGACTGAACAAGTCAGAGGGAGTTTTTGCAAACAGAAATAGATCACTGCATAGCCTCCTGTGTCAATCACAGACCTGGCCTTGCAGGGGCACGGTGCTTGCTTCTGGGACACTTTTTTAGAGGTAGCAAATGAGAAGTGTGGTGTCTACAGAGGATCTGATCTCCGCTCTGGATGACTGGACTCTGGAATAAGCTGGTTTCTCCAGTAGTTATGCTCAACAAACTGGCAGGTATAAGGTGATTTTTAATTGAAATTGCCCATGCCAGATTTCTGCATATTCAGACCCACCGATCAGCCACACAAAAATGCTTTGCAGCTCCTGATGTCTGTCATTTACAAAGAAGGGGAGTATTGTAGTCATTGTACAGTCCAGTCCAGTGTAGAGTCAGGCAGGTGGCTCATGGGGTAAAGGCACTTGCTATGGAAATCTGGCAATCCAAATCCAATCTCTTGCATGCTTATGAAGACAGGAGAAGACAAAATTATCCTCTGACATCTAGAAAGAACCCTACAGTGTTTCTGACTATTGTTGCTCTCAATATAGAGGTGTGTGTCTGTGTGTGTGTGTGTGTGTGTGTGTGTGTGTGTGTGTGTGTGTGTTGCAAAGATGAGGAATCCGGCTGTGTACAGCCACTACTGACTGACATATGTAGTAAGCGTATAAACTGTAGAGAGTGCTTTTCCCTTGCTCCTGTCAACACGGAACGCAAACAAACCATCAGAGAGAGGACAGCATACACTTTTGGTGTGTGTGAGTTTCACTTCCTTAATTCCTTCAACTCTACAACCTGGTTCCTTTCCCGATAGGCTTGTCAACCAATACGGCAGCTCCTGGGTGGGGGTCTGTACATTCTAGAGCAGAGGGAGCACCTCACATGGGAGCAGACAGAGTTGGGGAAGCATAAATTCCCAGGCTCAACCCCAGAAAGTGCTTCAGAGCAGGTCATGTGAGCGTGTGCGAGAGCTTGAGTTTTGCCTTGGTTCACATATAGCTTCCATTGGGTATTCATAGATGTTTGCACATGAGAACCAACCCTCTCTTGGTATGTGGTTCCATTCCATGCTTTGAATGTTCCATGAATCACTATCTATTCCAGGTTGATCAGCTCCCTCCCTACAAAACGCTTGAGGCTCTTGTGCAGAAAGCTTACGTGAGCATTTGCGTATCTGTTTTCACGTGATCACAGATTTTCACTTAAACTCTGGATTACTAGGGAGTGTCTGTGCTATATGATAAGAGTACACTCAACATTGGCATCACCTTGCAATTTGCCAGAGTGGAAGAGGTTGCAGGCTCTGTGCCATGACCAGTGACTGGCATTGTCACAATCTTCACAGTTCAATGGCTTTAGAGTGGCAGTTCTTTAGGTGGCCAGTGTTGTGGAGGAAGCGACTTCTCTGTGTTTATTTGCAATTCTCACATATTTAGTCAAGCACATGTTCAGACACTTTGCCCAGTTTAAAACTTGCGTTTTATTTTTGCTGAGTGCTTGGAGGTCTCTGTGTGTTTTATACACAAGTCTTCTATAGTATATCTTACTTACTAGATGCATGACTTTTTTCCAATCCATGGTTTCTTTTCAGATTCTTTTCTCATTTCAATGAGTTCTCTCAGAAGTCCATAAGATGCATTTTGATCCTAGTCACCCATACATAAACATACGCTCATCCCAGACCCAACCCTTGCCAGCCCATCCACCTTACCGGCATTTATTTTCCAAGCCCATCAGATCCATTTGCGCTGCCCACATGCTCATCAATGTGCAGCCATTACTGAAGTGTGAACAGCTGACCAGGAGACAAACGCTTAAAGAAAATGCACTGGCTGTCTCTCAACAGCTCTCAGTTCCCACTAGCTCTCCTACTGGGCCTGAGATTTCATGTCCACTTCTCCCTCTACTGTAATTTTGTCTGGCTTGAGTGGGTAGATGTTGAGGGAGAGAGAGCCTGTTTTTGGTCCCGGCCACTTGGCTCCTGGCTGCCCAGCAAGCTTAACCCCCAAAATAACCACACAGAAATTGTGTTAATTAAATTACTGTCTGGCCCATTATATCTAGCCCCTTCTTGGCCAACTCTCACATCTTGATCTAACCCATTTCTATTAATCTGTGTTTACCACGAGGTCGTGGCTTACCGAGAAAGATTCAACATATCTGACTCTGGCAACTCCATGGTGGCTCTCTCTGCTTGCCTTCTTTCTCCCAGCATTCAGTTCTCTTTTCCCTGCCTATCTAAGTTCTGCCCTATCAAAAGGCCAAGGCAGTTTCTTTATTCAACCAATGAAAGCAACACAAATTCAGAAGGACCTCCTACACCGGGTATAAGTCTCGTGTATGCAGTTAAAATGGCTCTAAGTTCATATGTGAAACTGCCTGTTGAATCTGGAAAAGTTTCCTTGTAGACATCGGCCACCTCTGCCTCTTACAGTCTTTGTGTGCCCTCTTCTGCAGTGATCCTTGAACTGTGGGAGCAGGGGAGTGTTGGACATGTCACATTCAGGTCTGAGTCTCATCACTATACAGGCTCCTGTTTGCTGCACTTGACCACTTGTGGTCTCTACTCTTAGCACCATTTATTACAAAAAGAAGCTTCTTGGGTGAGGTTGGGAGACATACTGATCTATGGGTATAAAGACAAGTCTTTTGGAGTCAGTTAAATAAAATGCCCAGTTAGCAGAGTAATAGCAGTAGGTTTTCCCCCTAGGACCTATGACCTATTCATTAGCCAAAGATTCTTGGCCATAATAACAGGATTAGAGTTTCAACTAACAGAACAGGGCTTAAATCCCCAAGAAAGTGACTGGATATTCTCATGACATTTGTGCTGCTGCTGTACCAGTGAGTGTGTCTTGCCAGGTCAGTCATTATTGTATCTCCCAGGGCTCACAGCTGGGCAAGACTGATGACTACCAGTATCTCCCAGAGGTCCAACTTTTTATAAAGACCAGTTCCTTGTTTTGGTTGTTGTTAGCTTCCTTGTTTTATGGATCATGTTTTTATCATCATATTAGATTTCCTCTGGCTTTGTAAAGATTTTCATTATTCAAAATCTTATGTTTAGTTCTCTGACACACTTGCACAAGTCGTGAGGTGTGTATCAGCTTTTTGGGTATGCATGTCTGATTGTTTTGGAAACATTTATTAATAAGATTCACCTTCCTTTGTTGAATTATCTTAGCAAGTTCACCAATGGGTATTTCTATGGTTCCATTTCTGGACTCTTTTCTATGTTGGCTAATACATAGTCTGAATCACTTTGTTCTCATTCTTTGAGCTTTTATTTCTCTAATTTCACAACACAAATATAATATGTACTCACTCATAAGTGGCTTTTAGACAGAAAGCAAAGAGAAACCAGACTACAATTCACAATCTCAGAGAACCTAGACAACAAAGAGCACCCTAAGAGAAACATACATGGATCTAATCTACCGGAAAGTAGAAAAAGACAAGATCTCTTGAGCAAATTGGAAGCGTGGGGACCATGGAAGAGAGTAGAAAGGGAGGAGGGAGGAAAATAGGGGAGCAGAAAAAAATATATAGCTTCATAAAAACAATAAAAAAGAAATGTATTTCAGGAATGTAGCCTCAAAACACTGACTGAAATTTTAAGACTGATGAATCTCTAGATCAAAACAGTGATGAAAGGATTGGGGCTTAAGCTAAGAGATAGATGTACATGCAGATCAGCAGAACCGCTGAAGTTAATGTATCCAGTATCAAGGTTGTGTTGTGAGAGATTTTTCCTGAGATGATATAACACGCCAATATACCTGTTCATCCTAGAAAAGAAACCCCCAGCAAACCAAAATAAGTCTAAAATAGTGAATCTTTAAACTTTTAACTGGGCTTGCTCACAGGCGTATGAGTGAGGAGTTACTTGCAGGAGCAGGGATGACCCCAAAGCAGCAGCAACACCTAGAAATCCCACTACAAAGTTTATAACTCACGAAGCTGCAACCTTGGAGTGCTTTACACAGCTTGCAGTGTGTGTGTGTGGGGGGGGGACCTAGGCAGGCCCAAGTTCTCTCCTCAGCAGCCCGGCTAGGGCTAGTCTTCACCACCAGCAGGTGTTACGTAGAGGAGCCCTTGAAATCCTCCTGAGTCTGATGAGCACTCCTCCGCCCCTTGTCTTCCGCAGGGACTGTTCAGATTGAAAGGCGATGTCTGTTTAATACTGGCCCTATCCACAACTGTCTGGTTGGTTATTTGGTACTTGTGATGCTATGGGAAATGGAAGGAAGAGACCTGAGTACGGCAAACATGGCTCTGGCAGACCTTGCCCTTTCCCCATCCCCTCTACCTTGGTGAACTGTTAGATTACATTCCTAAAGCTAGACATCAAGGTCCATTCCGTTATTTGGCCACTTCCTCCTCCTAATGGTGATGACCAAGGTCCTGCTATCAAAGTATTGAAGTCCAGCAATCAAAAGCCTCCCTTTGGCTTATCTATTAAAATGCCCCACTAAAATTAAACACCCCACCCTAACACTGGGTTTCCCCCTTGTGCCTTTATAAACCGCCATTTGCCTATGGGCCACACCTGTGTCCTCTCTATCCAGAGGCAGTCCTTTGTCCCTCTGGGGCAAATGTCTCTCCCTCCCCATCCCTTGTTCCTTTTTACTCCTTTCTCATCGTCTATCTCCTGTCTTTGTTTCTTGCTCCCTGGCCTTTGTCCCTGGGGGACAAATAAATCTTTGTGCTGAGAACTTGGTCTTGGGGTATTTTGCGCTGAAGCTGGTCCTTCCAGAAACACTTGTTTTTACTACATAAAACCCCCAATTGTTTGTCTGAGTCAGTAAGAGTGAAAATGACTTTTCTGGAGCTACTCCCTGTTCTGTCAACTTGCTAAAGCACATATTTTTGTTTTGACACATATTTGTAAATTATTTTGTATTTTCTATATTCAGTTATGTATATGTATGCATATATGTATGTGCATGCATATGTATACATGTATGCACATATGTGTGTAATACATGCATATAAAATAGTTCCCTAAGACCTTTTCAAATACCCTCCATGTTATTTCTCTCTCATTCCTCATTTCCCCCCTGTAGTATCTTTCTTCCACGTTCCCTAAGTGAATCCTCCAAGTTGGTCCACTGACTCCCTTCATGGCCCCTCTTTCATGCTAACCCCCTCTCAAGAGCTTCACCCTCTTTCCTTCAGCAGGCACTTTCTACTTTCTCGGCTTCCTTACTTTCTTTGGGTTATATACTCAACTTTAAACATTCCGAGTTACGGTCCATAAACGAGAGAATGTGTGGCATTTGTATTTCTGTGTCTGGATGGCCTCACTAGGTCTATTTTCCAGTTCTCTCCATTTAGCTGCAGTTGTTACTTTTCTTTACATCCAAGTAGACTTCCACTGCAAGTGTGCACCACGCTTTCATTACTCAGTCATCACCCTCAGGACAGTTAGCTTGTTTCCATCACCCAGCTCTTATGGATATATGGATAGAGCAGCACTAAACATGTCTGAACAATCCTGGAGCAGGAGATCCCGTCCTTTAGGCATATGCCAGGGAATGACACAGCTGGGCCATATAGTAATTGAATATAAACGTTGAAAAATTTCCATACTGATTCCCATGGAGGCTGTACCAATTTTCCATCTGACTGACAGTGAAGCAAAGCTCCCCGTCCCCTGCCTCCTTCCAGACCTGTCGTCTGCTTTCTTGGTCTTAGCCATAATCACTGCATGTCCTGTACCATTTTTCTCCAAGACAAAACTGTCCACTTTGAAGGGAAGTTTATTAAGACACGGGAAGGGGGTAAAACAACAGAATGTTCTAAGGGAGGAGCTTGTTAAGTCACAGGATATTCACAAGCAGGTCAAATAACAGGAAGTTCTAAGTAAGCTCCTTCAGCTCAGAAAGCAAACAACACAATGCCTCCAGGAAGTCACTGAATCTGGGCAGATTCATCAGGGTCTTCTCTCCCTGGGCACATAGAAGCAATAAGGACAGTTAAGAGATCCTCTAAGGCAAGCCAAGCTGCCCGGAAACAGGGACTAAGTAGTCTGGAAGAGTTTCCAAGCAACTGAGCTACCTGGAAAGATACTGTCTAATCTATTGGGCCGACCGTAGGTTCTGCAGTGCAGTCCAGGATTTCAGTTTCCATGAGGTGGGGCTTTGATGATCTGGCTGTCGTTAAGTCATTTATTCTTATTAAGTTATTCCCTTTTACCCTTGTTCTTGCAAATAACTAACAAAGGTCAGTTTGGACTTTTGTGGTGCCCATACTTTGGTCTGTTATCAGTTCCATACATATACAGCACGAGTAGATGTTTGATAATCTCTACCCAGGAATAATGTCACAAAATAATTGGGTAAGAAAGAAAGAAAACATTAATTAGTGAGGGTGCTTGGAGGAGGGAGAGTTGGGGGCGTGGTAGTGGTGTAGATACAGTACTCTCATATGGAGTTTTCAAAAAACATTTTTTAAGTTGCTTTCTGTTAATAGCTGACTCATGTCAAACCACACACCACCCCCAAAATAAAACCTCACAGAAACCAAAACAAGCAATGAAAAATGCAAGCAAGTGAATGGACACTAGCCCACTCAAGCACATGGCTCTGGCCGACTCTGCCCTTCCCCCAACCCCTCTGCCACTTTCAATTACATTCCTAACCCTAGCCACCAAGGACTCTTCCCTTCTTTGACTACTTCTTCATCCTGAGGTTGACCACTAAAGTTCAGCAATCAAAGTCCCCTATGGCTCACCTAATTAACATGACAATTAAAATTAAACACCTCATCCTAACACAGGGTTTTACCCCTTTACCCTTTCAAAACCACCATTTGCCTATTTGGGGCCACTCAGTCTCCTGTCTATCCAGAGGCAGTCCTTTGTGTCCCCTTTCCCTTGCTCCTTTCCCCTTCCCTCTTGTCCCCTGTCTTTTCTACCATTGCATCCTAGCCCATGCTAACAGACCTCCCCCTTTCCCGGCTTAAAATGACACCTGCCAGGTCCTTTGCTGCTGTTTCTCTGCCAGAGTCAGAAAGGGGATGCTTTAACTTTTCTTTCCTGTTTAAAACCTGTTTCGCTCTGTAAAAGGAGGTGTTAGGGTGTGGTTTGTGCCCAATCCAGGACCTGGGAGGGAAGACCCACTGTTCATGAGTCCCCTTACATAAGCATAAAGTCTGCCTAAGATAGGCAGCAAATAAAGTACTTACAGTTTAACAATGTTAGAATAGGTGATTTCATTTCAACTCAGTTTTTATTGGTATGTCCTCACTGTGCATATTAATAAGGTGTCACAGAACCTCCAAATGAGTGTATAATTGCTTTGATCAGACTCATTCCTCACTCTCCTCTTTCCATTCATCCGCAAACTTTGCTTCTACTCTCATTTCATATATACATATGTGAGCCTATGTATCTTTGTTAAGGACAGGATCCACTGAAAGAGAATATATACAATATAGGTCCTTCTGAGTCTAATTTATTTCACCTAATATGATGATTTCAGTTGGACTCATTTTCCTGCAAATAATGATCTTGTTCTTTACGGCTGATTAAGGCACTACTATGTATACACATTTTTATCCTCCCACTGGTTAATGGACAGCCAGTCTGAAGAGCAGAATAACTCAGTTATTGGGAATAATAACACAGTAAGCAGTACAGTGCAAGCCTCCCTCTGGCATGCTGATTCAGAGTGATCTAGATATTTACATAGGTGTGGTTTAGCATGGCTGTGTGGCAATTCTCTTTTTCCCATTGGGAGAAATTTTCACATTGATTTCTATCGTGGGAGCATCAGTTTACACGCCCACCAGCAGGGTGTAGGTGCTTTCTCTTCCCCACGCCTTCACCAATGTTTGTTGCTCCTTCTTTGTTTAGTGATAGTCATTCTGACTGGGGCAAGATAAACTCTGAAGTTGGTTTCAATTAGGATTCCCATGATAAGTAGGATGGTAACACATTTTCAGATATTTAATGACATTGTGCTTCATCATTAAAGAACCTTGTTCATTTTGTTAGCATAGTTTTGACTGGATTATTTGATGTCAGTATTTAGTCCTTAAAGATCTTTATTATTCTAGATATTAGTTATCAGATGTACATCGGGCAAAGATTGTCTCACATGCTGTAGGATGTTTTTTTCATTCACTTAATTCACTCCTTACTGTGAAGAAGCGCTCGGACCTGCGATCCCATGTGTGAGGTAATGTTTTTCTCTCCAGAGGTACTAGAATCATTTTTAGAAAAGTAGTTACCTAAGCCTAAATCTTCAGTATTTTCAGAAACTCTGACAGTTTCTGACTCTTAGATCTTATATTATCACCATGGTTTAAAACTAGAAGTCAACAGCAACACTAATTCCAGAAAACGCACAAATACATGGAAATTAAACAATGCTCACCTGAATAATCAATGGGTCAAGGAAGAAATAAAGGGAGAAATTAAGGACAACCTAAAATTCAATGAAAATGACCACACAACATACCCAATGAAAGCAGTGTTAAGAGGAAAGTTCACACACAGCACTAAATTCCTACATAGAGAAGCTGGAAAAATCCCACAATAGTGAATTAACAGAACATTTGAAAACTTTAGAACAAAAAGAAGCAAACTCACCTAAGAGAACTAAATGGCAGGAAATAATCAAATTGAGAGCTGAAATCAACAAAATAGAAACAAAGAAAACAATACAAAGAATCAATGAGACAAAGAGTTGGTTCTTTGAGAAAATCAACAAAATAGACAAACCTTTATCCAAACTAACCAAATGGCAGAGCGAGAATATCCAAATTAACAAAATCAGAAGTGAAAAGGAGGACATAACAACAGGAGGAAATACAGAGAATCATCAGGTCATATTTTGAAAACCTGTACTCCACAAAATTGGGAAACTTAACGGAAATGGACAACTTTCTTGATAAATATAATTTACCAAAATTAAATCAAGACCAGATAAGCAAATTAAACAGACCTATAATTGCTGAAGAAATAGAAACAGTCATCATAAGTCTCCCAAACAAACAAACAAACAAAAAAAGCCCAGGAACAGATGGTTTCAGCTCAGAATTCTATAAGATTTTCAAAGAAGAACTAATACCAATACTCCTCAAATTATTCAACACAATAGAAACAGAAGGAACATTGCCAAACTCTTTTTATGAGGCTACAATTACCCTGATACCCAAACCACAGAAATACATTACTAAGAAAGGGAATTACTGATCAATCTCATTCATGAACATTGATGCAACAATACTAAATAAAATACTAGCAAATCGAATCCAAGAACACATCAGAACCATCATCCACCGTGATCAAGTCGGCTTTGTCCCAGAGATGCAGGGATAGTTCAACATACAAAAATCTGTCAACATAATCCACCATATAAACAAGCTGAAAAACAAAAACCACATGATCATCTCATTAGATGCCGAAAGGCATTGGACAAAATACAGCATCCCTTCATGATAAAGGTCTTGGAGAGAGCAGGGATACAAGGAACATACCTAAACATAATAAAGGCAATATACAGCAAGCCATCAGCCAATGTCAAACTAAATTAGGAGAAACTCCCAGCAAGCGATTCTACTGAAATCAAGAACAAGACAAGGTTGTCCGCTCTCTCCATATCTATTCAATATAGTTCTTGAGGTCCTAGCTAGAGCAATAAGACACCAAAGGAGATCAAGGGGACACAAATCGGAAAGAAGTCAAACTCTCACTGTTTGCTGATGATGTGATAGTTTACATAAGCGATCCCAAAAATTCTATCAAGGAACTTCTACAACTCATAAACACTTTCAGTAATGTAGCAGGATACAAGATTAACTCAAAAAAAAAATCAGATGACTTCATCTGATAAAAGGGCTGGGAAAGAAATCAGAGAAACATCATCCTTCACAATAGCCACAAACAGCATAAAATATCTCTGAAAAACTAACCAAACAAGTGGAAGACTTGTATGACAAGAACTTTAAATCTTTGAAGAAAGAAATTGAAGAAGACACCAGAAAGTGGAAAGATCTCCCATGCTCTTGGGTAGGCAGAATTAAAACATAGTAAAAATGGCAATCTTACCAAAAGCAATCTACAGATTCAATGCAATGCCCATCAAATCCTAGCAAAATTCTTCACAGACCTCAAAAGAACGATACTCAACTTCATATGGAAAAGCAAAAAACCCAGGATAGCCAAAACAATCCTGTACAATAAAAGAACTTCTGGAGGCATCACAATCCCTGACTTCAAACTCTACTACAGAACTATAGTACTGAAAACAGCCTGGTTTTGGCATAAGAACAGACAAGAGGACCAATGGAACTGAATAGAAGACCCAGATATTAACCCACACACCTTCAAACACCTGATTTTTGACAAAGAAGCAAAAAAATATCAAATGGAAAAAAGAAAATGTATTTAACAAATGGTGCTGGCATAACTGGATATCAACATGGAGAAGAATAAAAATAGATCCATATCTATCACCATGCACAAAACTCAAGTCCAAATGGATCAAAGACCTCAGCATAAAGCCAGCCACACTGAACCTTATAGAAGAGAAAGTGGGAAGTGCACTTGAACATATTGGCACAGGAGACCACTTCCTATTCCTAAATATAGCCCCAGCAGTACAGACACTGAGAGAAACAATTAATAAATGGGACCTCCTGAAACTGAAAAGCTTCTGTAAAGCAAAGACACAGTCAACAAGACAAAACAACAGCCTACAGAATGGGAAAAGATCTTCACTAACCCCACATCAGACAGAGGTCTGATCTCCAAAATATACAAAGAACTCAAGAAATTGGTCATCAAAAGAACAAATAATCCAATAAAAAATGGAGTACAGACCTAAACAGAGAACTCTCAACAGAGGAATCTAAAATGGCTGAAAGACACTTAAAGAAATGTTCAAAACCTCTAAGAATAGCCAAGATCAAAAATACCAATGACAACTTATGCTGGAGAGGTTGTGGGGAAAAGGGAGCACACCTGCATTGCTGGTGGGAATGCAAGCTGGTACAGCTGCTTTGCATGTCAGTGTGGTGATTTCTTATGAATTAGAAAATAATCTTCCTCAAGACCCAGCAATACCAGTTTTGGGTATATATCCAAAGGATGCTCAATCGTGCCACAAGGACATGTACTCAACTGCGTTCATAGCAGCATTGTTTGTCATAGCCAGAACCTGGAAGCAACCTAAATGCCTCTCAGCCAAAGATTGGATAAGGAAAATGTGGTACATATACACAATGGAGTACTACACAGCAGAAAAAAAAATGGCATCTTCAGTTTTGCAGGAAAATGTATGGAGCTAGAAAACATTATTTTGAATGAGGTAACCCAGACACAGAAAGACAATTACTGCATGTACTCACTCATAGGTGGTTTTTAAACATAAAGCTAAAAAAAAAACCAAAAACCAAAAAACAAAAACAAAAACAGCCTACAAATCACAATTCCAGAGAATCTAGACAATAAGGACACTAAGACATACATAGATGTAACCTACATGGGAAGTAGAAAAAGACAAGATCTCCTTGAGTAAATTGGGAGCATGGGGACCTTGGGGGAGAATTGAATGAGGGAGGGGAGAGGCAAGGAGGGGAACAGAGAAAAATGTAGAGCTCAATAAAAATCAATTAAAAAAGGGAAAAAAGATATTTGATCCATTTTGAGTTCATTTTTAATTGGATGATAGATAGGAATCTAGTTTAATTCTTCGGCATATGATACCCACTTTTTCAAGCCCTGTTTGTTGAGAAGGGCATCTTTTCTCTAGTGTATATTTGGCACCTATGACAAAACCAAGTGCCTACAGCAGCATGGGCTTATGATAGGTGAGTCTTCCATTCCATTCAAATATATGTCAGTTCTTTGGCCAGTATCATGCTGTTTTGTTACCATGACTGCAGTATTATTTTAACTATTATTTAATTATTTTTAATATAATACTTCCAGCACTGTTCTTGTTGCTCATTATTTGCTTTGTTTAGTCTCCTGTGTTCCCACATGAGTTTTGTGATTTTTTGAAAAATGTTTTGCCATGATTGCATTGAACCTGCTAACTCTGTTAATACATGAGTGTGGAAGGCATTTCCATCCTCTCCCATTACTTTCTATTCCTTTCTTTAGGATTTTATAATTTCCATTATAGAAGTATTTCACTTCCTTAGTTAGGCTTGTTCCTTGGTACTTTAAATGATATCATAAATGGGACCTGGTTCCAAATTCCTTCCCAACAAGTTTATTGCTGATCTGTTGACAGCCTGCCAATTTTTGTCTTTGTATACTGCTAGTTTGCGGAAATTATTCTAAGGTTCTAAGAAAGTTTTCTGGTAGAACGTTTAGTTCTTTTCTATACACAATGTTAACTATAAATCAGGAGAATTTGGTTTCTTCATTCTCATTTGCTTCTTTTTTCCTCTTCTTTCCCTGTTTTCTTATTTCTTTTCTTTCTCCTAACTTTTTGCCATAGTTACGAGATGAAGACTAATGCCACACCAATTAGAGGAGGAGGCGAATGACCTGCCTTCCAGCTGAACTCTCTACTCCTTATATTCTGTTCCCAAAGACCCATTCCACTGCCCTCCCCATCCCACCTCATCACCTGCCCTGAGGCCAGGTCCTTCTCCAACCCTGGTAGACTTCTGCTGTTCACGTGCAGGCCACATCAGTCAGAAGAGGTGAGTGAACTATCATCTAAACTGCCACACTCCCTAGATTCTGTTCCCAGAGATCCATTACACTGCCTGCCCCTCCCACCTACCCACCGCTGGGCTACTCCCATTTGCCTACCCTGCTGCTGAGCTCTCAGGTACAACCCCTCTACTCCTCAGATGAGAGTCACACCAGTCTATTGTAGGGAGGCTGCTTGTTTGTTCCCAGCTGCTCAGACTCCCAAAATAATAACACAGAAACTGTATTAATTAAATCACTGCTTGGTCCATTAGCTCTAGCTTCTTATTGGCTAACTCTTACATCTTAATTTAACCCATCTCCATTAATCTGTGCATCACGATGAGGTTGTGGCTTACCAGCAAAGCTTCAGCACATCTGTCTCCAGAGGCAGCTCCATGGCTCCTCTCTCACTCCACCCTTCTTTCTCCTAGCATTCAGCTTAGTTTTCCCTGCCTACCTTTATTCCCTGTGTAGGCCCAAAGCATTCTTTTGTTAACTAATGGCATTCACAGCATACAGAGGGGAATCCCACATCATCAGTCAGAAGAACAGGTGCAGATTACACCAGTCCAAAGAACAGGTACAGGCCACATCAGTCAAAAGAACAGAGAGCCTCTGCTGAACCAAAGGGCAAGCTAGCCACCAGAAGGCCAGCCCCCAAATTGGACAGAGGCTCCCTAGTAGAACGGAGGTCACACCAGCCAACCAAAAATCAAGGCTACAAAGGCCAGAAGACCAAAGAGGAAACAAGTGCTAAAGAGCAAAGCACCCATCCAATGAAGACAACCCCAGAAATCAGCACCTACACCTATAATCATCCCAAACTCAGACACCTAAATGCTAGTGTAATAATACAATTAACAACAGACAGGGCAATATGGCAACACCATAGCCCAGCTATCCTATGACAGCAAGACCTGAATATTCCAGCAAAGCTTTAACACAAGAAGATAACCTTAAAAAACAATTTCATTAAGATGATAGAGGTCCCTGAAACAGAAATTTAAAAAAATGCTAAACACTATGATACTGAATGAAAATTGGATCAAGAAAGAAATCAAGAATGAAATAGAAAATTGAAAAATCTATTTACCTACCAATAGTAAATCAAGGCAAATATCCATAACTTCTAGTGATATAGAAACATTAATTTTAAATCTCCCACAAAAAAGCCTAGGGTTAGATGTATTCATTGCAGAATTAAAAGAAGAACTAACACCTATAATCCTGAAATTATTGCACTACATAGAAACTGAAAAAAATTTACAAATTCTTTTTATGAAGTCACTATTACCCTGTTACAAAAACAAAGACTCAACAAAAATGAAAAAATTATACCAATAACTCTTACGAACATATATGCAAAAGTTCTCAATAAAATACTTGCAAAATGAATTTAAGAACACACTAAAAAAGAAAAAAAAAGATTACCCACCACGAACAAGATTGCTTCATTCCAGAGATACAGGTATGGTTCAACATATGAAAATCAAAAACAATTAACCCATGTATAAGTAGACTAAGGGAGAGGAACCACATTATTATTTCATGAGATGCAGAAAAAAACCTCTGACAAAAATACAACATCACTCATGGTAAAAAAAAAATAGTGGAGATACTAGAGATACAAGGGACATATCTCAATGTAATAAAGGTAATTTACAATGAGCCACAGCCAAGATCACTCTAAACAGAGAGAAACTCAAATGATTTCATCAAAATTAGGAAAAATAAGGATGTCAACTCTACCCATATTTGTTCAAAATAATGCTTGAATCTTCCCTAGGTCAATAAAACAAAAAATATTAACATAACACAATTGGGGAATGAAGAAGCCAAAGTATCTTTATTTACAGATCATATTATTCCATTAAAAAATACCTCAAAGAAGCTTCCACCAGGGAACTTCTATAGCTGATAAAAATTACAGCAAAGTCAAAGTATGAAAAACAATACACAGATGATATGGGATTCCCTCTGTATGCTGTGAATACCATTGGTTAATAAAGGACTGCTTTTGACCTATAGCAGGGCAGAACTTAGGTGGGGAAAATTAAACTGAATGCTGGGAGAAAGGAGGCAAAGTCAGAGAGAAGCCATGGAGCCGCTGCCAGAGACAGACATGCTGAAGCTTTGCTGGTAAACCACAACCTCATGGTGATACACAGATTAATGGAGATAGGTTAAAATAAGATGTAAGAGTTAGCCAATAAGAAGCTAGAGCTAATGGGCCAAGCAGTGATTTAATTAATACTGTTTCTGTGTGATTATTTTGGTTCTGGGTGGCTGAGATGAACGAGCAGCTCCTTTCAACACAGAGAAATCAGTAGTCTTCCTACATACAAATCCCAAAAATAGTGAGAAAGAAATGAGAGAAACAATACTTTCACAGTAGACCTTCCCCCAAATACCTTGGAATAATACTAACTAAGCAAGTGAAGCACTTGTACAATAAAACGTTTAAGACATTGAAGAAAGAAAATGAAGATAGAAGACAAGAAGGCCTCCCATGCTCATGAACTGGTAGGGTTAATATAGTAAAAAATGCTAGCCTACCAAAAGCAGCAGTCTACATATTCAGTGCTTTTGATGGGGATCAAATTTCCAACACCATACTTTATATAAATTGAATACAATAATCTTAAACTGCATATGGAACACACACAGAAAATAACAAAAACAATCTTGAGAAATAAAAGTACTGATAAAGGTAAAGGCATCAGGATCCCTGATTTCAAGTTATACTACAGAGCTGTAGTAATAAAAAGTACAGCAATGACAGAAAAGCAGATGCATTCATCAATGGAATAGAAATAAAAACATAGACAAAGGTCCATATACTTTGAACAAATAATTTTTGACAAGGGAGTCAGCAGTACATATGGGTGAAAAGATAGCATCATCAACAAATGATGACGTTTAAACTGGATGGCTGCAAGTAGAAAATGCAACTAGATCCATACATCTCACCCTACACAAAACACACCTCCAAATTCATCAAGAACATCAACATAAGACCAGATACCCTAAACCTGATAGAAGGGAAAGTAGGAAAAGCACTTGAACTCAGGAACGAGTTTTCTGAACTCAGTACCATGATAGTACAGATATTAAACAGAGAAATATATTGGTGGTAGATATAAGTCACCAAGCACTGATGTCTCTCATGAATTGAAAGAAGAAAACATTCACAAGTTTCTGTACATTTCACTTTTCCTGTTGTAGCAAAGATTCTCAAATAAACATAAATGATCTCCTGAATTTCATTGACATCTTTTATGTCAATGACTCTGATATACTTTAAGCTATTCATTTGATGTTCATAATTTCTAATATAGGCATCTAGCTTTATAACATTTTATAACATTCTTTTTCTCATCTCTAGTTTTATTAATTTTGGTCTTTTCTATTTCTTTAGATAGCTTATGTCCATTTTATATAGTTTTTGTTCATTTTGTTTCTTTTCAAAGAACTCTTTGTTCATTGATTCATTGTATTGTTCTTTTTCACTTCAGTTATTTCTTCCCTGATTTCTGTATTTTTCTATACACTGATTTTAACTTTGACTGTTCTTGCTTTTTTATGACTCTGATATACTTTAAGCCATTCATTTGATGTTCATAGTTTCTAATATAGGCATCTATACATGTCTCTCTCAGAACTATTTTAATTGTGTTCCACAGAACTGGTAGAGTGTTTTTCATATCATTGAGTTTGCGTTTTTATTGCTGTGAAGAGACACAATGACCACAGGAAACTCTTATAAAGAAAACATTTATTTGGGGTGGCTTACTTATAATTTGAGAGGTTCAGTCCATTATCATCATGATGGGGAACATGGTGCCGTGCAGGCAGACATGGTGCTTGGATAGCTAAAGTCCTACATCTTGCAGGCAGCAGGAAGCCAACTGACAGTCACAAGGAGGGAAGCTTGAACAAAAGAGTCCTCAGAGCCCACCCCCAGTGACACATTTCCTCCAACAAAGCCATAACTCCTAATAGTGCCATTCCCTTTGGGGGCCATTTCCTTCCAAACTACCACACTGGTGATTTTCAAATTTGCTCTTTTGATGTTGTCAATGACTCTTTAGTGCCTTCTTTCGTCTCCATTACTTTATATATTTCACATAGGGACTTTCTAATTTCACTCTACTATATCAGTAAAACCAATCACTTTCGTTTTGTTTTCTATTTATTAAGGCTTGCTTTATACACTTCAATAAAGTATGTTTAAGGTAAAGGTCCCTGAATTGCTGAAAAGAAGCAGTATTCTATAGTGTTTGGATGAAATATTTTGTTGATACCTGTTGAGCCCATTTGATCTATAATATTACTTAACTCTGATTTATGAACAATTTGTTATCTGAATGAACTCTCTGACTGGTGAGGAAGGAATATGACTTAATATTCAGTAGTGTTTTTTATGACATTGAGTGCTCTGATGATCTATGGGATTGGAATAGTTGTTTCCTCCTCCCAAGAGTTGCTCCCTCATTACATACAAAGTAACATTCTTGATTTCTTTTTCTTAATTTTGGTTCAAAGTCCAAGCTGTCACATATTAGAAAGATTAGTCTCACATGTTGTCTTTTTAGTTCCATTTCCTTGGCATACCATCTTCAGCCTTTGGCTATAAAGCTGTATTTATCTTTTCTAATAAGGTGTGTGTCTTAGAGGAAAAGCAGTAGATGATTCTTATTGTTTTAACACAGTATACCAGTCCGCGTTAACTGCTAGAAAAGTTGAGGTCACTAACACCCAAAGCAGCTATTGAAAATTATGTATTATTTTCTGTCATTTTTAAAATACCATCCACAACTTTCTTAATGTCCCTTTGCATATCTATTGTTCTAGTAAAGTTGACTCTTTCCTGGAACATTGGCAATATGTTTCTCTCTGTCTATAGTGTATATAATTCCTTCATTGATTTCTGTAGCTGTCTTAATGGTCACGAATCCTATTTTGTGGTGATCATACAGAGTTTTCTTTCTTTTTCAATTGGAGTATGGTGATCTAAATGATCAATCTTGTATTTTAGAATTTTTCTTAAGAAATCTATTAATATGATTACTTGCTACTTCTCTTTTGTGGTTTTAATACTCTGTTCTTATTCTGGATACTTAGTAATTTTACTCTAACATAATGTAAAGGGTTTTTTTTTTCTGATCATGTCTGTTTAACAGTCTAAATATTTCTTATTTCTTTGTCTAGATTTTGGAAATTTAATGCTTTATTTTACTGGATCCACTTTCTCTGGTCTTGGCTTGTACTTCTTTCATGCTTAGGATTCACGAATCCAGTCTTTATGCTGTTGCCCCATCCACCTTAACTGTTCTGTTTGCTTTTACTTGCTTATTAGTTTACCTTTATTTTTGTCGGGAAGTTCTAATTTATCTGCCTTGCCTTCAATCCCTGACATCCTCACTGTTTTCATTCTCTTGCACTTATTTTCATATTTATCTAGGTGTGTACTTCATTTTCAAAGTCACAATTATTGAACTCTTCTTATAAATCCTTTATTGTCTTCCTTATTTCCTTCAGTTTGAATTCCTGTGAATGTATTTAAGCATCTATTTATGTCCTCTTTGATTTCACTATACCCATAGTCATTCTTTATCTGAAACTGGTGGTATAGTTTAATCCCTAACTTTCCACCCAAATACTCAGGACACCAGGCTTGATCTCAACACCACATGATATATAGACCAACTATAACATTACAGTAATTATATTGGCTAGGAGCAATTACCCTTTCAACTCCAATAAAGACAGAATGGTATCTAATAGGATATTAGGATATTAATCACTAAGGGTCAGAACTGAATAAGCTGAGTAAGTTTGGGAATTAATATAAAAGCAATAGGAAAACAGTAGAGGAGGGTCTAGTGGAAGGATTAGTTAGGAAATTGCTTATGTAAATAGCTTAAAGAATATTGAAACTATATATGATCCTAGTTAATTAGTATAAAAATAGTTGATACCAACCTGGAAGATTCATTCCTACTCACTTTCATAGTGCTGGAAGTTTCTATGCAGCCTACCAAGGGAGCAAAACAAAATTATGAGCTACAGTAACCACTGGCCTTGGCAGCATATGCCACTGGTACAATTGAAGCTTCCTCACCACCACCCCTCTGCCCCACCCCATACATTCCTCCTCTGTGTCTCT
This sequence comes from Ondatra zibethicus, assembly GCA_004026605.1. Classification (NCBI taxonomy): domain Eukaryota; kingdom Metazoa; phylum Chordata; class Mammalia; order Rodentia; family Cricetidae; genus Ondatra; species Ondatra zibethicus. The sequence goes on from PVIU01006722.1 coordinate 52,319, forward strand.
TTGGAAGAGGGCAGGTCTCCCATGAGTATCAACAAAATATGGCATAGCAAGTTGCAGTAAAACTAAGCACCTCCCCATGTGTTAAGGCTGGGCAAGATGACCCAGTATGAGGAATAGGGTCCCAAAACCCAATAAAGGATTCAGAGACAGCCCCTATCCCCACTGTTAGGAGTCCCACAAAAAGACACGACTATCAGATATATGAAGATAGCCTAGATCAGTTCCATACAGGCTCCCCAGTTGTCAGTTCAGTCTCTGGGCAATTATGAGCCCAGGTTAGTTGATTCTGTGGGGATCACATCATTTCTTGTGATGTCCTTGGCCCCTCTGTCTCCTGCCATCCTTCCTCCCTTTCTTCTGCAAGATTCTCTAAGGTTGGCCTAATGCTTGACTGTGGGTTTCTGCATGTCTTTCCATCAGTTGCTAGTTTGAGCCTTTCTGATGACTAGGCAACAATTTATGAGTATAGCGCAATATTGTTAAGCATTATTATGTTGGAATTTTTATATGAGTGACTTAAAAGCACACCTGAAAGATCTAGAAAGAGAAAAAGAAGCACACAGACCCAAGGATATAATTTAACTCATGGCTGAAAACAATAAAATTTAGAAACAAAGAAAACGATACAAAGAATCAATAAAACAAAGACTTGTTTCTTTGAAAAAATCAACAAGATAGACAATCCTTATCAAAACTAATAAAAGGCAGAGAAAGAATATTCAAATTAACAAAATCAGAAACTAAAAGAATGCATGAACTTCTTAAAGAATAGTAAAAGAGGTAAATAGAGGAGGACATTAGAAGAGAGAATTGAGAAATGAAGAAGGAATGAGAGGGGAAAGTCTATGGGTCATTGGTAAGAGAAATAATACAGAAAACACAGCTGAAGAAGGACAGAAAAGATAAAACAATCATATAACCTAATTGAGTAGTATATAGACTTTGTCTTTGTAAGTTCTTAACAAATGTATCTGTAAAGCCACAGATTACCCAAGGCAGCAATAATAAGAGACTTAAATATATCACTGTGACCAATAGACATTCCATCCAAACAAAATCTAAATAGGGAAACATTGGGCTTAAGCAACACCACACACCAAATGTGCCAAGCATCAACCGAGGATACAGAAAAGACTGTATGAAAAAAACATTAGTTAGCAAAGTAATGTCAAAATATACGTTAAAAATGAATTCAAACAGATTATCTTGCATGGGTAAATAATGTTCCCCAAAGATGTGATATTAAGGAAAAATTGAATTGCAAGGCATAATATAACTCCTGACAGGATACTAGTCAGGAAGGTCCCAGAGATATCCAAAACAACGCAGTTATTGCCATTGCCCTTGGTTACTATCCATAAGTGCCTGGTAAGACCTCCCTGCAAGACCCCACATATCAATGCTTTAATTTGTGAAAATGCAAACTTGCTTGAAGTGAGAGAGTTCTTCCCGAGGGAAAAGAAGAAGGGGTTTTCTGCCTCTTGAAGCCAACTGCCTAGGCAAGAGTTTCCTCAAAGTTCACCCACAGAAATGACAGCGACAGAAGGAGACAGTGCAGGATCTCAAACTGGAGGTAGAACTAGCAGCAACCACTACGTGCTATTTTTACAGGCATGGGAAATGTAAGGTTGAGTTTTATCTTATCTTAATATTATTATTCTTTACATTCCTGTTTGTTTTCCACAGAAAGACAGAGAAGGTGCAGATTTTGAATTGGTGGGGGGATGGGAACTATAATCAGAACATATTATATGAATAAAATCTATTTTCAACTAGAAAAAAATAAAAAAAAACAAAAGGGTTGTGTTTGGGTGCTAGATTGATAAGGGCTGAAGTGTGGTAGTTATAATGGATTGTTAATTTGTCAGGCTCTCAGGTCACCTTGAAGATAAGCCTTTGGCCAAGACTAAGACTTAAAGGGGTTATTTTGATTAGGTTAACCCCTGGCTGTGCCCATGAGATATTATCTTGATTAGGTTAATTAATGTGAAAAGAGCCACCCTAAAAATGGGCATCCGGTTTCTTGGGCTTGGTTTTGTATTGTACGTAAAAGAGAAAGCTAGCTGTAAACCAGGCATCTACTGCTCTCTGCTTCCTGACTGAGGGTGTAATGTTGAGCAGCTGCCTCAAGCCCCTGCTGCCAGGACTCTCCGACCATGATGGGTTATCACTGTGTTGTTTCCGTCGGTGTTAGATACGGATTGATCCAGCTGACAGAAAAATGACGGAGATGAAAGGGACGTCTCCAGAGACCTGCTATGAGCGGAGAGAAACCTTCCCGTGGGATGGAAGGTTGTATGTTGTGGTGCTGGGAGAGGCAGGGATTTTACAGGAGAAGAGACTAAGGCTCAGGGCAAGAGGATTTTGTGCTTTTTCTGTGAACAGGTAGTTGGATAGACGTCTGTGGTTGTTCTGGAATGGAATTTCGCTTAGATAAAACTTCTTTTTTTAGGAGGGGAGATCTTCTTCTTGGGAGAGGGTAGATTTTTTTAGTTCAGGAGGCTACACCATCTTTTGGACTTCCTTATCGTGAAGGACAGATTTTTTTTTCTTGTTTTTTGGGAAAGAAGTTACCTTAGTTTAGAATACACCGCCCTTTATTGCAGATCTTGAAAGTACAAAAAGGAAGAAGGGTACCATATTCATCTGGCTGATTCCTGATGAGTTGGTGCAGCGTCAGGTTTTTAAAGTTTGACATTGGAGTCCAGAGTTGTGTGGTCCAGGTTAGTCTAGTGTCATAGGAACACACTCTTAACATATTCTTAAGTCATCAACTGGACCATAGTGCAAAAGGATGCTTAAGTGATATCATTAAATAATGTTAACAAGTCAAGAGCCAAACAGAAGATCTAAAAGTGTTAAGGATGGGAGGAGGGTCTAATAACGGAGATAACGGTGTCCATGAACCAAAAGATAATCAAAGACCCTATTCCTGGTCTTTCTGTTAAGAACAGGGGTGATTCTATTCTGAGTTATTATAGAGTATCCACAGTGATCCAGGACTGGTAAGCATAATAGCAGAATTCATCCTTGAGAGAACACAGACTCCTCCATGTTGGACTGTCAGTAATTCCAGGTCTCCCTGGTTTTGTGGGAATACAAGAGTGAGAGAATTTAACTGGAGGAAGGTACTGGCCTTTTGTATGTCTAGGAACTCCTGGTTTATCTGAGAAGCAAAGATTTTTTATTGATGTTGGACTTAGACAAATGACCCTAGCACTTAATTCTGTGTTGTCTGTACTGCAGGCAACGAGAAGGGTGGAGGCTGATGTGAGCAATTATTTGGTATGGTTGGGAAAAGTATTTTAGGGATCATTTATTTGCATCATAGCTCGGATTAAGAATTGCAGTTCTGATGCAAGTCAAAACAACTCTGAGATTCCATCTTATACCTGTAAGAATGGTCAAAATCAAAAACACTGATGACAACTTATGCTGGAGAGGTTGTGGGGTAAAGGAAACACTTCTGCATTGTTGGTGGGAGTGCAAGCTGGTACAGCCCCTTTGGAAATCAGTGTGGTGATTTCTCAGAAAATTAGGAAACAACTTACCTTAAGATCCAGTAATACTATTTTTGAGTATATATCTAAAGGATGCTCAATCGTGCCATATAGACATATGCTCAACTATGTTCATAGCAGCATTGTTTGTCATAGCCAGAACCTAGAAACAACCTAAATGACCCTTGACCAAAGAATGGATAAGGAAAATGTATTACATTTACACAATTGAGTACTACACAGCAGAAAAAAATAACAACAGCTTGAATTAATTTTGCAGGAAAATGTATGGAGCTAGAAAACATCATTTTGAGTGAGGTAACCCAGACACAGAAAAACAATTATCACATATACTCACTTATGAGTGATTTTTAAACATACAGCAAAGAAAACCAGCCTACAAATCACAACCCCAGAGAACCTACACAACAATGAGGACACGAAGAGAGACACACATAGATCTAATCTATATGGGAAGCAGAAAAAGACAAGATCTCCTGAGTAAATTGGGAGCATGGGGACCTTGGAGGAGGACTAAAGGGGAGGGGAGAGGCAGGGAGGGGAACAGAGAAAAATGTAGAGCTAAATAAACATCAATAAAAAAAAGAAGCTAAAAAAAAGGATTGCAGTTCGGAACCTGGGTGGATGCTAGTATCGAGTACAAGTGTGGTAGCAGTACAGGGGTTTTGAAGGGATACAGCCTTGGAGAACATTCTTCCAAGACAGACAAAGTGATTTTGTTGCCAAGTTGAAGATAAGGGAGGTGCTGCAAACACAAGAAAGGGGAAGAAAAAACTAAGAGATGGGTAGCAGACTTTATAACTGTGATGATGGCAGAAATCAGAAGAGACTAGTTAGTGGCAAATATTGATCCATGACGGGAAAGAAGGAGTGTAAGTCTAATATCATTAGACCTTGTTGCAGAAATCCCAGAGTCGTAGGTTAAGGAGAAAAGGTTGTGAGCTGTTAATAATTGGTGTGTATGTTTGCAAGGGTTACGACTCTATATTTGGAGATTTTCCATAACAGAGTCTGGGAGAACTTGAGGTAAGGCTGGAGGTAGAGTAGGAGAAGGCTAGAACCTGGGAGAGGACCATTGCAGACAGAGGACAAAAATCTTCATAAAATCATGATGCCTCCCAGGTCCCTCTTCCTTTCATTACCTTTACTCCAGACTGTCTGCTTTGAAACCAGGCTATCTTTCTCTGTAGACTGTAAAGATGGCATGGGGGGTTGCATGTTTGTGAATGCAGGCAGATGAGAATAGTGGATTGGCAAGGGATGAGAGGTGTTTGACATATGGTAACTATATTAGGGACCAAAGAAATGTGATATTTCCCACATTGAACAATTGCTGACTTGTTAGTAGGCACAACAAAGGTATTTATATTGGGTATTTTGTTCTAGAGTATCTACCAGAGAAGACTGTTCAGGCATGGATTTAAGCTAGTAGAAAATCTTTATTAGCCAGACGGCCACTGGTGTTTGGGATCCCAGTGTAGTCCAACAGTCCTGAGCAAGCGCAAAAGCCATGCCCTCTGTTGACATAATTCAGTTGACAAGAACAGTTAGCTAGACGTAGAATTATAAAAGTCAAAAAGCAATGCTAGTACATTTAGAGACTTTCCCAGAACTATTGATTTTAATGGATTAGGCTTTCATTTAGTTTTGGCAGGTGGTGCTGTCTATGTGCTGAGTTTTATAGCCTGAATGGCACTTCTACCATGGAGTCAGTTGTGCTAAGGTCTTGGAGCCCATTAAGGTCTAGGGCCCTGTTACATATTTCTTCTGCCAAGTGGTGTTCCCACAAGAAGAGCCTGAATGGGCTTCTAGGGCCTCATGGGATGTTCACATACACAAAGGCTTCTTCCTGAGTGTCAGTGATTATATTTTTGCCCCATACAGAGGTAACCTGGAACAGGAGAGGGTCTGCATAGGAAGTGGGAGGAGTATTATTAAGCAAAGGAGGGGAGCATGGCCAGGAGGAAGGAACAGTGACTCGTCCAATAGAAGTGGTGGTTTGGAATAGATATTCAGAGGCAGAGGGTTACCTTAGTGGGAGTGAAGGAGAATGGTAGTTTATGAACGTCTAATAAAAGTCAGGTAAGAAAAAAGGTTAGCAGGAACTTTTCCTTCCATGTGAGTCATCCGGGTGACAGCGGCCATTTCTACTGCCAGGGATGCTACACCAAAGCAAGCTAGCAAATCAGCAGGGGGTTGCCGAGCAGGACAGAAAGGAAGCAGGGGAATAACAGAGAACCAATGTAAAGAATGGCATTGTGTCTTAAGTGAAATGGATGAAGGATCCTCAAAGCCAGAGCTTTTCCACACCATCCAGAAGGTCCTCAAAGGTGGACAAAGCAGTAGAATCAGCCACAAGTCTTCTTGTAGATAATCCAGGAATGAACGGAGCTGTTGCCGGCTCTGTTGGACCATCCCTGTTCAGGCATAGGGGAAAGCCTGGTGATGTGGGAGTCCCCTCTGTGTGCTGTAATTACCATTAATGAATAAAGAAACTGCCTTGGCCTGTTGATAGGGCAGAACTTAGGTGGGTGGGGAAAACTGGACTGAATGCTGGGAGGAAGAAGGCAGAGTCAGGGTGACATCATGGAGCCACCAGAGTCAGACATGCTGAATCTTTGCTGGTAAGCCACTGCTATGTGGTGATATATAGATTAATATAAATGGGTTAAATTAATATAAGAGTTAGCCAATAACACACTAGAGCTAATGGGCCAAGAAGTGTTTTAATAAATACAGTTTGTGTGTGATTATTTCTGGTCTAAGCTAGCTGGGCGGCCGGGAACCAATAAGAGCTGCCTCCATGCAACAGTCTGGTTATTTAAAGAGAGGCGGGGCCAGTAAGTTTTGTTCAAAGGGGTTTGGGGCCTTTGTGAGGTGAGATAGATGAATCCATGAGGAGAGGCCATCCGGGTTAGCAGCAGTTAGGGTGAGGAGGACTATTTCATGTGAGTCAGTCCATTCTTGTCAAAGAGCCTGAGGGTTAGGGCTGGAGAGGTATACCAGATCCTCAGTGTCTAAGAGCAGGGCACCAGAGTAGGAAAGGGAAGCAGCTCATTTGTGATAGATTTGGGTCAGCTGTTGGGATTGTTTTCAAAAGGGCACATAGTTTTTTCTTCCACTTGATTGGGAAAAAAGTATGTGGACCATGGTGGGTCCATCTGGTCCCGCAACCTCTCTTAGGGAAAGCATATGAACAGACGTCTATTTAGGATGCTTGTGAGTTTGAGACAAGGACAAGGAGAAAGAAGGGAGAGGGTAAGGACTGAGTGGAGTCATGGCCAGAGAGGACTAGGGAGTGAGAGGCATGGTCCTGGAAGAAGTGGATGAAGAGGGATTGGAGGTAGATGGTGGGGATGTAGGAAGAGGGGAGTCTGTTTGGGAGGGAACAAGGCAGAATTGGGGAATGTGGGGATTAGGGTTAAGAGGTCTAGGGTTGGGGAGTTTAGGGGTGCTAGGAGGATTGGTAGGGTAAGAGGGTGGTTTCGTGGCAGGATCCTAATCAGAGAAGGTATAAGGGGTGCATGTGGTGGCAGGTTGGGGGGAGATGTAAAGCCGGTGATACTATGCAGGTTTGGCAGAGGAAGGGCCACATCCTTAAAGGCAAAGAAAGCTTTGGCATAGAGGACCTCAGACCATTTGCCATTTTATCTGATGAAGTTAGCAAAGTCAGTAAGTCCAGGCCAGGTATGACTGCTATCTAGATATTGAAGCCAGATCTGAGAGGAGAAACACCTAATTGTAGCAGATCTGAAGTTCCACTAGACCTAAAGTTTTGAGTCTTGATTTTAGGCATGCCAAAGGGATGTCCTTGGGCACAGATAATTTTAAGCCCATCTCAGAAGGCAAGGGAGAGGGAAGCCGCATCTTCCCCAAGTCATTGCCTGGGCTTAGGCAGCAGTAGGAAGAATAAGCCTTGTTTGCAGAAGAGTGGCCCTGCTTACGGGAATCGGGTGTCAAAACACGAGGAACTCCCAAAGTCAGATAAGGCCTAGGACTGGGGTGTCTCCATGTGCTTGCCAAGACTCATCTTCCTGGTGAATTTGTCACAAGTGTGGTTTGGTCTCAGGCACAAATGGTGAAGGCTCTCTGTTCTGGTGGTCAGCAGATAAAGAGAGACAGAGAAAAAGGTAAATTAGTAGAAGGACCAAGCCTGGGTTCATGTGGCACACAAATAAAACCCCAGAACAGGGTTTGTATGCTTATGTAGACAAAGCTACAAAGACCTAGAGGTCAGGTTTCTTCTGTGGCCAGGTCACTTCTGTGACCTGACCCAGAGGTCAGGTTTCTTCTGTGGTCAGGTCACTTCTGTGGGCCACACTCCTAACTGGCTAGGCATCAGAAAATGGAAGGAGATAAAAAAGGGGGGAGAGAGAAGGTTACTGGGGAAGATGGGGGGACTAGGACCAGGTCCCCCAAGCCCCTCCTTTTTCTGTTATCTGGTCTTCTTGTCAAGGGATTGAAATGCCTGATTGGATTGATTCTAAGTGAGGTGGCCATAGCATAAGTTTGGGAAGACAGATTAGACTGTCACATCAGAGGCATCTAATTCTTTCCTTTATTAAAGATTTGTTTATTTATTTTATGTGCATGAGTGCTCTGTTGACTTTATGCCAGGATAGGATGTCAGATCCCACTACAGATGTTCAGGAGCCACCATGTGGGTGCTGGGAATTGAACTCAGGACCTCTGGAAGAACAGCCATTGCTCTTAACTTCTGAGCCATCTCTCCAGCCCCTATCTTGTTCTCTCACTCAGAAGGAAGTAGGTTTCCCTTCCAGACCTCCCTTCTTATGGTGTTCTAAGTCTTCAGATGGGACAAAGATGATTACTGAGGGAGGGGGCTCATCCTCAATAGGTCCCATGCCTGCTAATGCCTGACCAGCTACCTAATTGTTTGTTGAGAACCATTTGCCAAGCACACTTCACATCTACCCTAGGAAGTATATATGACTGTAAGCCATTTTAATAAACAATGGACTCTGGGAGATTAAGACTACATAGAAAACAAAGATGAAAATATGTATCATTCTACATGTCCCAGATAGCACTCAACAATAGTACAAGTGACAAGAGTGTACTGTCTATAAGCACTATTTCAAACCCTACAAACTTCATTAAGAAAAGTGAAATTGTGTTTATTTTCCTGCTGAGAAAGCCAAGTTTTAGGAATTTAAATATCTTACACAATTGTGTAGAAAATATATAATTTGACTCCTCATTTAATTTGCGTTAGCAATTCTAATATGAATATGATTAAGAGGCTTTTCGTATGTCACATGATTCTTTGTTGATGCCTGTTCCTGCTGCTCCCTTTTAGCTTGATCATAGATTACATGGATGGTGACAAGCAGTAGCCTATGTAGGGTTAGACAGCATGTTCCTATTTTAGCTGTAAAGAATAATAAAGTGTACTATTCTGGGCTAGGGCATCTCAAGAGTATTTCTAACTAAATAGGCTTGAGCCAAGCGATAAATGACCATTTTGTTTTAAACATGGAGAAGAAACAGGCCCCACCTGCACCCAGAGGAAATTGGTGAGTGTCTGAGCTCTGGATGACATTCCTGTTCTCCAGGCCCTAGACCCTGGTGGCACATCTTGTGCTCCTCCCTCCACACCACTGCCAAGAGCCCAGGCAACAGCAACCCCCCTACTAGGCATCCCCCATCGCATCAGCAACCACCAGAGCCATGGGCCCCAGCTGCACCTGGAGGAAGAGCAACCACCAGAGCCACAGGCCTCACCGGCACCAACTGGAGGAAAGAGATAGCTAGACAGCAGTGTCAAGCCACAGCGGACAACTGGAAGAGCAATATGGCAGCACCAGAAGCCAGGGTTTCTACAACAGCAAGACCTGGAGCATCCCAACAAAGAGGAAGCAGAAGAAAGCGACCTTAAAAATAGCTTTATGAAGACGATAGAGGCCCTTAAAGAGAAAATAAAAGATTCCCTTAAAGAAATAGAGGGAAAGTCAAGCAAAAAAAAAAAATGGAAGAAATCAATAACTCTCTTACAGAAAGCCAAGAAAAAAACAAACAGGTGATGGAAACAGTTCAAGACTTGAAAACTGAAATAGAGGCAATAAAGAAAACACAAACTGAGGGACTGGAAAAATCTGGGTAAGTGAACAGGAACTACAGATGCAAAGCACAACCAGAATGCAAGAGATGGAAGAGAGAATCTCAGGCACTGAAGATACGATAGAGGAAATAGGCTCATCAATCAAAGAAAATGTTAAAGCCAACAAATTCTTAACATCCAGGAAATCTGGGACACCATGAAAAGACCAAACCTAAGAATAATAAGAATAGGAGAAGGGGAAGAATGTCAGCTCAAAGGCACAGAAAATATATTTAAACACGGAGAAGCAAGTGCCTATATGAGGTGTTGGGAATCAGGGAAGTGCCTGCCACTTTGTGAACTTGAACTCTCAGCACCGAGTCAGGAAGGAGAGACTCTTCCCTGGCAAGGGCCTATCAGCTGTAGTGCGCCTGCATGCTGCCCGTGTTGTTTATACCGTCAACATATCCAAAGTCAGAACCCAATTTCCCACATACGCCTAGGGGGCTCTCATAAAGGTAACTGCATTTACTCCTCTAATTGTTCTGGTGAGAAAATGGAAAGGCCCAAAGGTAAAATGTCTAGTAAGTTCACACAGTTTTAAGTGGAAAAGAGGCCAGGGGCAGGACTCTGTGCAGCATTCCTTCCCGTTCTGAGATGCTCTGCCTGTCCTCACTAGGTGCACAGTGACTCCCATCATCAATATGTGGACCAAAGTGAATCCGACATCACTCAAGCGGTGTCACTACTGTTCTCTGTCTGGGAGGTGCACTCTGCGTGTCCTCCCATACAGCCAGAGGAAGACGTTTAGTCTATGCCCGTATGCCACTCTCTGCCTTCCCAAAGATAGTTGGTATCACGTGAGAAACTAAGGATCTTGGGACAAGACATGTGCAAGGAAATATAATTAATATTTTTACACACATTATCTTACTTAACCCTTCTAATCACCTCCTCTGGTAGTCTTTATCCCCACCCTAGAACGTAAACAGAAGCCCACAAAAATGCGTATTCTGTTTGCTTGCTTCTTTTGGTGCTGGGTGGAATGAGGGCCTCAACCGTACTGGGCAAGCGTTTTCCCACTGATTTCCCTCAGGCCTCTGAATGGGACGCGATTCTCCCTCCCAGAAAGCACAATGGAGCATCTCGGATTAACCATGAACCACGTGACTCCAAAGGCACTATGCTGAGCAGCTTCTGGGCTAGAGCACCAGCGAATATTACACAGTCCATCAAGAAACTAAAATTCATTTTCCATGGATGAGATTAGATCAACAGCAGTTAAATATTTGTCTTTCCTTCGTTTTCTCTTAAATTAAGGCGCTGATATTACAGAGCAAATTTATAAAATGAAAACTCCGAGCTGATAAATCCAAGGGGGGAAAATGAATATTTTGGCTGCTTTTATATATCTAAAGTCAACATTCAGAGAGCTTAGATTAATAGAGCAAATAGAGAGATGATTACCCTGGTAACAAAATCTCCATTAAGCCTCACTGGAGGAGAAAATGAAAAGTTCGAACAGCTGTCAGGTTCAACCAGAGTTCATGGAGGACAGAGATTTATGTGTTCTTGTTTTATTATTTTTTTAAATTAGAGTTTTCAGAATGAAAACACAAACGTCCTACCTACACTTAGAGTCCAGGAGCGATATGGACTGATCCAGACCATCCACACTCATTCTTGGAATCAAATAAGGATGGGTCTGTGGGCTTCTTCCCAGGATCCAGCAAACCATGTCCAGCAAAGACAACACTCTGCAAATCAAATCTAGATTCTGACAGTAGACTCATTTTAAACAAGAACTTACTGGAATGAGTTACATTTGATAAGAAAAGCCATCTGCTATTTCCCCTGCCCCCAACTGCCATTTTGGTCTCAGCAGACGAAGAGAGCCTACATCAAATATGGCAGTCCTCCGGTTTCCTTTTTTTTTTTTCTTTTATGTAGCAGAACAATATAAGCTAACACCAAAAGGTCACATTCTTTTTCTCTACTCCTTCTCACCCCAACTTCCCTGCTCTTCCAGTCTGTGGTAGTCGCATCCTTCTTTACACGCCTGAGAACACTGGCTCTAGAGGCCGTGCATCAGTGAGGTCACGGGGCTCTATCTTCCCATTCGTGGCTGATTTCACTAATCATAAGTCTCCTGTTCAACCCACGGTGCCTCCATTGATGTCTCCTCAGTGCTTGAAGCGTAAGATGTGCTGAATCTGAATGAAAAAGCACATGGTGTGAACATAGCATCGATACAATCTAGGGTCCTGAAATTTGCAGTCTAGGGGTCTTTATCAGGTTTGTTCTGTGCCAGTTAAAGAATTAAAAGTCAGGGGAAAAAATCTGGAGTCCAACAGGTAGCAGCAGAGAAATCTCCAGCACCACAGCCAGAATCAACAGTTGAAGAAAGGCTTTTAGTGGGGGTCCGGAAGCACATGTACAGCGAAGAAAGAGAGGAAAAAAAGACTCAAGAAGCTGAAAAATTCAGTCTCTTCTCAAAGGCTGGGGACTTTGAAGTCCTGTGTTCCTCTCCTAATTTAGGGTTGGCCAGTTTTAAGAAAGCTAAGATGGTTGATTAGCCCAGAACTGCTGTGTGACATGCTCTGACCGGGTCTTGAACTTACTGAGCCAGTCCATCAGGAGCTGACCTCCAGGCTTTCGTCTCAAGTCAGGAGGGTGAGGAAACCTCTGCCCATCTTTAAAACTCATCACCTTTACTAGCTAGCCTTACCCGCCTCCTCTTCTCTCTGTCTCTCTAAAAGGGAGTTTATATCTCCTAGTCTCTCATTTCCTGCCCTCAGAGGGAACCCTAAGTGCTCTTAGGGGATGCTAATCACCCTGAACTGTTTGGAGCTAGAAAGCCATCCATGACTGAAGGGCAGCAGTTCAAGTGTCTCAGAGGACGACTGTCTATCTGAAAGGTCACAGTGAAGCTTAACAAATGGGAATGATCCACAGCATATGACAGCTATTTGGTGATGATGGTATATATCTTTGGAGCTTACCATATGAGGAAGATAGCATCTAAAACATGAAAAGTGAGACCGGGGGCAGCCCTATAGTTCATTCTGAAAGCATAGCAAGAACAGTAGTTGAGGCAGTTTTGCCTTTATTAGAGAAAGAGAACAGTCATCCAAAGACTCCCAGAAGACCTTTTGGAGGTATCAATGAGACTGATGATTTCTCTGCTGCGCTTGTTTGCTTTCAAATGTACACGGTGGAGGAGGCCATTTGTCTGGCCGAAGAGTCCGAGGAGCTTCCATCAGTCAATGTAAGTTTAATTGTCAGTCACTGAGTTTCTTGTCACGTTAAAAGACAAGGTTAATGAGGAAAATAAAGACTGTTGATAGTGTCTTACCAGCAAGAGATGCCTCCACCCATCTATCTGCTCTACTGTGGAGGGGAGCTGGGCAATATGGGCCAAACCTGAGTGAAACCCAGATCCCATTTTTGGAAGTCACAACTGGACATTGGGCATCTGTAAATCTGAGAAGAGGCATTTGTTCTTTTAATCCAGGGAACATATTTGGTTAGGACACGGGCTATCTTATTACTGCTGTGAGAAGCACTCTTCTGGGAAGAGATAGCATTATCAGAAAGTAAATTATCAGTGAGAAATAGTTGTCTAAGTGACATCTCATATGCTTAAGTATAATATATCATCTTAGGACTGTTAAGGAAACATATATATTGATCCTTTTAATCCTGGATATTCTTCTCTTCTTGGTGTTTATGACCATGTACGTAACCAAAATTAATCTCTTTTGTTCTTTTTTAAACTGTCAAGATAAGTTGAAAGTCTGGTTCTCAGAGCTGATTTGGACTTAGGAGGAAGCTCTGGTTCTTCTGGTCTTTCTTTCCCCCACAGTTAGTCCATCTACGTGAGGATAAGCTTTGCTTGACCATTATTTCATTTGGAAGCATAGAGGACTTTTTCCCCTTTGCTGACCTTCCTCCTTGCAGACTGGACACTGGTTAAAAGTCTACTCAGTGATACTTTCATGACCCCCCGTGAACAATAGAGCAGGTGACTTTCCACAGGTTCAGGACATTTTAATGTATACCATAGATCCCTGGGACTTAGTTGCCCTTGGAAGATGAGGGTGAAAGTACTCTCTGTTCTAATTCCTCTAACCACACCAATATAGGTTTCCAAATAGGGTCATTGAACACCCAGAGGGTCAGTTTATCAGCTTGTTACATTTAATTAATGTGTAATGTTTAGGCAAAGTTTGAGCAGAAATCACACACTTATAAAATAAACCCAGAGGAGCTAACCCTAACTCCGTGGACCCATCCTGTGGCTTTCAGAAAGATCTAGATGATCCATTGGATTAAAGAGAAGCCAGACACGGAGACTTTTAGAGGACTTCCCTTGTTTTCAGAACAGCTCGAACTAAAGGTTGGTATTATAATCGATAGTTTCTTCTAGGAGTCGGGGTGGTCACTTTTCTTTTTCTGGATGGCAATAAAGCCACGGACAGGTCAAGTAAAAGGCTCATGATTTCTACCTAAGCACCTGAAGCTCTAACTTGTTTCTTGGTCAGAAGACAAGTGACTGGGGGCGCTTGACGTGGAGGAGTTTGTTCTTCCCTTTAAAGTGTAAACAAGACTGGGAGAGGCAGAGAGGGTTTGCCTAATCCTCCATGAGTCTCAAGTCAGCATCTGGAGGTGGCTACTCCCCAAGTAATTGACCAGCTGAAGAGGTGGTTAGTGTGATCCACACGCCTGTACAGGTGTCCAGTGGAGCACTGAATCTTGTTTACCCTTGCCTATAGCTCCAGACCCTATGAGTTTTCACTTCTCCTCCAGGGACCGTTACTGAGAGACAGATCTCTCCAAACCTCCTCTGCAGGACAGACTGAGGTGGAGGGTGTTTCCAACCTCCTACTTAGGACAGATCAAAATGAGGGTGACAAGGATTCTTAGAGATAAAGCCATTTTGTTTTGTTTTGTTTTGTTCTCCTTTCTGGGATCTAAACAATGACCTGCATTTCGAGGCAGTGATGGATTGTGTGTTTGTGTGTGTATGTGTGTGTGTGTGTACTGCAAATTTAAGTAACCTATATCTCCTGTAGAGGGAAGTAGTCACCTAGCACATCTCAAATAGTAGCCTAAACAATAAAAAAGGACCAGTTGCTCAGTCTTAGGATCCACCTGATCTCATATCCATTTTTTTTTAAATTTTAGGCACACACACACACACACACATATATATATACATATATATATATATATATATATCACCATGGATAATATATCACCATGAATATTTATCTTGCTTACTTATTATCTGGGAAATATATAATCAAGCATGATAAGTACTCATACTGATTTTCGTTTTATTTAAAGAGTATTATTTCAATTAGAAAAGTTTCATTTTTACAATTTACCATATCTAAATTGGATTTAAGTCCCTGTAATTTAGACTAGTAAACAGGAAGCAAAGCAGAACAAAACATAGACAATAACTCAGAAAGTGATTGTAACAGGTTTTATTTTGTTATTGTTGTTTACCTGTTGTCATCGTTCAAATACATCACCAACTTTATTACCATGGCCCCACTCCCTATCTGTCTGCCACACAAGAGTCTGTCTAACTCCCAGGCTCTCAACACTGCAGCTCATTTTGAGATACTGGGGGTTACACAAAAAATAATCACAGAAATATCAGAATTAAATAACATTGTACTAGTTAGTGATCTCTAGAGTAACAGAACGTGTAGAATGGATCTCTATTTTTAAAGGGGGGGGGGCTTATTAGAATGACTGGCAGGCTGTGGTTGAGGTAATCTAGCAATGACTGCCTGTGAATGGAAGATCCAAGAACCCAGTTACTCAGTCTGGGAGGCTGGAAGACTCAGCTGGTCTTCAGTAAGTGCAAACAGAAAAAGAGAGAAAAAGCTTCCTTCTCCCACGTCTTTTATGTCCAGAAGAATGTGCCGTCCAGATTACAGCTGGACATTTCCACCCCAAAAGATCTGGATTAAAGATGGATCTTCCCACCTCACAATCCAGATTGGAAGTGGATTTCCCTACTTCAGATGATTTAATTAAGAAAAAATCTCTCACAGACATGCTCAGTGCATTAGATATCATTGTATTTCCCTTTGCCTCATCCTGAAGTTCTATTTTTGATGAAAGAGTATTTAAATAGGGGCTGGAGAGATGGCTCAGAGGTTAAGAGTACTGGCTGCTCTTCCAGTGGTCCTGAGTTCAGTTCCCAGCACCCACATGGTGGCTCGCTTTTATCTGTAATGAGATCTGGTGCCCTCTTCTGGCCTGCAGGTAGAGCACTGTATACATAATAAATAAATTTTATAAAAAAGAGTATTTTAATAGATTCTTCTCCTTCCATACCTCTCATATCTCATCCATCCCTCTTTTTCTTTCCCAATGTGTGTGTGTCTGTGTGTGTGTGTGTGTGTGTGTGTGTGTGTGTCTGTGTGTGTGCACGCGCACACGCCCTCTTTGTCTTTTTATCCCCCCAACCCTGACTTTGCTCACCCTCTATTTTTGCTGGGTCTTAGTCTCCTTTCAGAAAGTCTTTTCCTATGCCTACACTTTCAGTTATTTCTCTAACTTTCCTTTAACAGTTTCAGATTGTTCACTATGGTTGATGCAGTTTTTAAATTTTATCATTGGTTGAAAAGACTTTTGTCTCCTCAAAGATATGTTTCTGGCAAATTTCTTGACAATCTGGTGTTGTACTTTTGTGAGTCTATTTCTGGGTCCTATATTCTGTTCCACGGGTTTATGTCGGGCTTTGTACCACGTCTGAGCGGCTTCTGTTACTATGGTTCTGCAGTGTAAACACAGGTAATGTGGTACCTGTAGAGGTGCTCTTCCCGGCAAAGATTGCTCGTACTACTCAGGGTTTTGTTTTTCGAGACAGGGTTTCTCTGTAGCTTTGGAGCCTGTCCTGGAACTTGCTCTTGTAGACCAGGCTGGAACTCACAGAGATCCACCTGCCTCTGCCGCTGCCTCCATAGTGCTAGGATTAATAGCATGCACCTGGCCCTGGTCTTTTTTTTTTTTTTAATGCCTTTACATGAATTCTAGTATTGTTGTCTCTGTGAAGAATGTCATTGGAGGTTTTAGGAGAAGTAGATTGAATCTTTAAATTGTTTCCTGTAATGGGGCCATTCTTACAATATCAGTTCTGCTCACAAAAAAGCTTGAGCAATCCATCCATCTTCTGGTATCATCTTTAATTTTTTTCTTAAGTGCTTTATAATTTGGTTTGTGGAGATTTAGATTCATTAGCTGTTTTTTTTTTAAAAAAAATTATCACCAATGTGATTGTTTTCCTAATTCCCTTTTCGAAAGACATATTAGGTTTTTGTGTGTTGATTTGCTGAAAGTATTTTTTGAAAATCAGATTTAAGAGTGTTCTTATATACTTTTCTGAGATCATATTATCTGCTAGTTGGAACAATTTCATTTCTTTCTTTTGTAGTATGGCTGGAGCTAAGAAGTGAAGCACTATACTCCATGGAAATGCATAAGTCAGACACCGCTGTCTCATTCCAAATTTAATAAGCAATGCTTTCCAGTATTGTCATATATAACCTTGATGTTTCCTTTACCCAAGTTTTTCCAAATTTTTACACTGAAATGATGATTAAGGGCCTTTCTTACGTCTATGAATGTGATCATATTCTGTCCTCTCCCCATTAATGTGCTGCATTGCATTTCCTGGTTTCTATGCTGAACGATTCTTATATCTTTGGAATGAAAGAAAATTGGTTGTAGTACACAAACTTCTTGTATTCTTAAATTTTGCTTGCAAAAACTTTACTGAGAACATTTCGCACTTATGTGCATCAGGGTAATTTGTAGTTTTCTGATATTGTTGTGTCCATATCTAGCTTTTATATGAGGACAGTACTGACTTCATAGAATGAGTTTGGTAGTTTTGCTTTCTTTTCTTATTTTGTGGAAGAGTTTTAAAAGCATTAATGTTAACTTCTTTAAAGATCTGATAAATTCAAGAGTGACTCCATATAATGCTGATAGGGTTTTTTCTTGTTTTTTTGTTGCTTATTACAGATCTGTTCAATTTGTTATATGATTGTGAATTAATTTTGATAAAATCATATATTTCCAGAAACACAAATTTCTTCTAGCTTTTCCAAAAATTTGGAATCTAGATTTTCAAAGTGTCTTGATACAAAGTATCCTGAATTTTACTTATATATATTGTAGTGTCTCCATTTTCAATTCTAATTTTATTAATTGACTCTGCTCCTTTTCTTTGTTTGCTTGACTAAGGACTTGCTACTCTTTTTTTTTTATGTATCTTCAATGAACCAGTTCTGCTTCACTGATTCTTTGTGTTTTTCTATTAGTCTCTATTTCATTCATTTTTGTAATGGATCATGTGATTTATTTCCATATACTGTTTTGCACTTTGTATTCTTCTGTCATAAGACAGCAAATACATAACCAAATTATTTATTTACAATCTTTTTCTAATGTAAGTAGCATTAAGTATAAACCTTCTCATTGGAATTATTTTCCTTGCTGTATCCCAAAGGCAATGATAGTTTTGTACATACATTTTCCTTGGATTCTTGAATTTTCTATTTCATCCATGATTTCTTCAGTTATGAAATGGCCATTCATGAATGTAATTTTCCATCTTCATGTGTTTGTATGCTTTCTGTAGTTTCTCTTTCTATCAATTTCTAAGAAGAAGAAATTATATTTGTTAAGGTTTATTTAAGGTATAAAATATTATCCATTTTAGAGAAATCTCCAAGCAGTTTTCAGAGGGTGTGGGAAGTCCTTCTGTATATGTGTTGCTTTTATTGGTTAATGAATCTGCATGGGCATGCAATAGGGCAGAGTAGAGCTAGGTGGGGGGAGGGGGAACTAAACTAAATGCTGGGAGAAAGAAGGCAGAGTAGGGAGACGCCATAGACCTGCCAGAGGGGAAAGCCACGGGCTGAGAGCTGGAAACTTGCTGGTAAACCACGAGCCTCGTGGTAAAATATAAAATAATGGAAATGGGTTAACCAAAGATATAAGAGCTAGCAAACAATATGCTTAAGTGATTGGCCAAGTAGTGATTTAAATGATATAGTTTCTGTGTGGTTATTTCCTTTCTGGGCAGCGGGGAATGAACAAGCGTCTCCCTACAACAATATGCATTCTTCAGTTGTTCAATGAGATATTCTATAAAGGTCTGATAAGTATTTGATCTACTATTCATTTGAACTCTATCAATTTTTAGTTTGAATTCTCTATCTGTTGAGAGTGGGTTACAAAAGGCTCCTGCTGTTACCAGATGAGCACATGCTATGCTTTATGTGCTTTAGGGCTTGTTTTATAAAACTGGAAGCCCCAATATTTATTGCATTATGTGTGTGTGTGTGTGTGTGTGTGTGTGTGTGTGTGTGTGTGTGTAGCTATATATTCTATGACTATATAGAGTGATGCTGTTCACTGACTTGCTACTCCTTGCTTGCTTAGTTATCTTTCTGACACAGCCTAGTTGCACCTGCCTAAGGATGGTACAGTCTGGGCTGTCCTATACATATTAACAATCAAGAAAATGCCCATCAGGCCAATCTAATGGAGACAATTTATAATTTGAAGTTTCTCATTCCCAGGATTCTCTACTTTCTGCCAATTTGAAAAAAGCTAACCAGTTTATTGACCCCTTTTCTCACAGCTAAACAATAACTTTTCACTATCTCATTCATCTCCAAAATTTTATTATAACATTAATATAACAATACAAAAATCAGCCCATCTTTAAAAAGTCACACAGTCTTTAAAACTTTCTACACAGCAGAAAATCTTGAAATTTGCAGGCAAATGGATGGAGCTAGGAAACATCATTTTGAGTGAGGTAACCCAGACCCAGAAAGACAATTATCACATGTACTCACTCATAAGTGGTTTTTAAACATAAAGCAAAGAAAATCAGCCTACAAAGCACAATCTCAGAGAACCTAGACAACAATGAGGACCCTAAGAGAGACATACATGAGTCTAATCAACATGGGAAGTAGGAAAAGACAAGATCTCCTGAGTAAATTGGGAGCATGGGGACCATGGGAGAGGGATGAAGAGAAGGAGAGAAAGAGGGAGGGGCACAGAAAAAATATATATATAGCTCAATAAAATCAATAAAACAAAACTTTTCAATACTTAAGACTCCAGCATCTCTTTAAAATATCCAAAGCCTCTTAATGGTGGGATTTTGTAAAATTAAAAAAATTACACACATTTATATTTCAAAATGGGGAGAACTAGGGCATAGTTACAATCAAATGAAAAATAATTCAACATGCATAAGCGTAAACAGCTCAGTGTTCAGCATCTTGATCTAATTTATAATCTACTGGGCTTCAAAGGGCTTAGGCAGTTTCCCTTCTTTGCGGGCTCCACTCCAGAACTGCTGCTGTCTGGTGGTTTGTAACATGGGGGCCTTGCTCTTGGGGTTTCTGTCCTGCCCAGTTGCCACAGCCGGTAAATCCCAAAGAAAAATCACACAGAGTTCTCCATAAGTTACAAACTGATTGGCCCATTGGCTCAGGCTTCTCGCTAACTCTTATAATTTATATCAACCATTATTCTTATCTATGTTAGCCACATGGCTCAGTACCTTTTTCAGAGGGGCAGGTCACATCTTGCTTCTTCCATGGTCTGGGCAGGACTACGATGAATAGGCTTCCTTCTTCCTAGAATTCTCCTGTTCTTATTGCCCCACTTCTACTTCTGTCTGGTTGTCCTGCCTATACTTCCTGCCTGGCTACTGACCAATCAGCGTTTATTTAAAATATAATTGACAGATATAGATTTGTTCTCCCACACCAGTGGTTGTCCAAAGTCTTAGTACACACAGTAGTTTGGGGTGTCCACTGAAAATGGCACTTTATCTTTAGCAATGACCTCTCTTGACCTCCTCAGGGATTCTGACCCTGTCGCATGGTGTGGAAGCCTCACCTTTTCTCCAGGATCTCTTCATGCCTTCAAAACTAGCATCACATCGGAGACTTTTACACAGTAATTCCCAAGTTGTACTAGCAGGTTCTTGGTCAGCTTCTGAGTACTGACCTTGAACAGTACTTTCCAAAGATTTCACCACAATACTGGAATTCTTAATCAACTGATTTTTCACCACAGCTAAACAGCATCTACTATAAATGTTAAAGAAATGTTTTACTTCCACAGATTCTTGGTTCAAGAATCTTGGTTCATTACATGAACAACCCTGTTAGAACAGTATCTCAAAATTTTCTCTGAAAATTCTCTTCTCAGATAAGGCCTCCCCCTCTTTGTGTCTTTCAATGGTCTTGTCTTCCAAGATCCTACAGCAGGAGCTCATGAAGCTTTAAGCACTTCCTACCCAAGGCTCTGAATGCTTCTACAACTCCACATCTACCAAATAAAAAGCAAGTCCCAGGCAGGCACATCATAGCCATCAATGCCCACTCTCAGTTCTACGTTCAGTTATAGTCCGCGTCTCTGTTGTTGCTGTAAAACACTGACCAGAAGTAAGCTAGGTAAGAAGGTATCTATTGGAATTAAAATTTATATATAGTACTTTATCAATGGAAGCCAAGGTAAGGGACTCAAAGCAGGCTTTGAAAAAAAGATCATGGAGGAGTCCTGCTTGCTAGCCTGCTTTCCGTGGATTGCTCAACTACCTTTCCTTGTCTTTAATTATTTTTTATTAATGATTCGGGGATCTAATGTCTTGTACCTTGATGGAGCTCACTGTCAAGTCTTCCCAGGTCCATTCCTTCTCTGTAATCTCCCATTCATCAAAAAAAGAAAAGCCCAATTTGTGTTGCCCATATATTCAGTGGAACATGGTCAGATTCTTAGTGGTTAGCTTCCCAAGGGAGGATGAGTCTTTCCTGTCTGCACTCATGCCAGAAGCCATCAGATGAGGAGAGCCATAAGGTGGCCCAGACAGAATGGGACTAGCTCTCCAGTGCCCAGCTGCTACTTGCACTACAGTGCTGCGCGTTGGTGAAGGTGGGACCAGCTCTTCTGTGACGAGTGGGGCTGGCTCTCCTATACACCAAGGAGATTAACATGACATCAGCCATCAGCCCCAAACACTGGTATCTGCATGGACTTCAGTGGTAACATGAGCAACAGACATCAACATGGCCGTTGGTCGTATCAGGACCCGAGCCACTCGTAGCCTTCAGTGGCTTCATGGACTACAAGTCTCAACACAATCTCAGGTGGTTACACATGGCACTCACTTTAGCATGGCTCCCTGAGGAAGCAAAGCCTGAGGGCATCACCGAGGCATTGGGCAGTGACAAGATTACCTACATACACATGGATCTCAGCCTCCCACAAGGTCTGGGGCAGCAGCGTGGACCACCATCACCAACGTGGCCTCTTCCAGCACCATCACCAACATGGCCTCCTCCAGCACCATCACCAGCATGGCCTCCTCCAGTATCACAGACTATGGTAGTCCTTTGAGGAGTTCTAATCCAAAAAGTGAAACTTTCTTCATCTCGGGCCTCTGTCATTGCCCAAAGCCAGGGAGGTCCCTCAGCCAGGTGACAGGTTCAGGGGCTAAGTCTGTTTCTGCATAAGGTCCAAGCTGTTGGACATCATCCCACTGACCCTACTGGCCAATGACAGAATGTAGATCTCAGCCCTCTCTCTCTCATCTGTCACTGCCATCACATTTCTAGTTCTACCTCTCTCCCTAGAGCACACACTGTTCCATTTTCTACCTTTCCCACCCCTCCATCACACATTTGTTCTTTGTAGCAGCATGTTCAGGCCAGTGCTCCCTTGGGTAGCTTCTGGCTGTCTGGGGCAGCCTTGGCACTAGTATGGGTCAACTATGCTTTCTAATATAGTCCTGGCCTACCAGCCTAAAGAATATACCACCCACAGTAGAGTGTCCCCTCTTGCAGAAATTTAAAATATTTTTGAATGCCCCCAAAGACCTACTCAATGTCAGCAATTCTTCAACTGAGGTTCCGTATTCCCAATTGACTCTGATTCATGTCAGATTTATGGAAATGCACCAGTATATTGCCCAAGGTCACACAGTTATTCAGATCGGGAAGTCAAGTATAGTCAATCTTAATCCAAAGTCTGTGTTTCAGACCATATTTAAAGGAAATAATAAGAAGGCCAATAATAACATGTAGAAAGTAAAATGTATAAAATTTCTTATAAAATAGCAACCATTACAGTACAGTTAGTAGTGAGAGTCCAGAAATAAAATGAATTACTTTCAAATTCTGACTGGGATTGACATTATAGTATTTTTAAGAAAATAAGACAATCAGAAGGTAGAGTCACTCTTTGAATACTAGTTTCACTTTCTGTGGGATTCTGGGTTGCTCAGTCACTCCCTCTAACCAGAGAAGTCAATTGCAGCTTCCTCTGAGCTCAGAGCTATGCATCATTTCTGTGATCCGAAGTGCCCTTTGAAATTATGACTCTTGTTTTCTCAACTGTGACACAGAGATGATGATGATCACTGGCTCCCAAAGTCAGGTGTCACTGAGTAAGAATGGGAACACAGAACAAACATGGGGCAAAGAGATGACCCCTGTGTGAGCCCCATGCTCACACAGTGTAGTGGCTATCAGTTTCCACCGTGCGGACACTGCAAGACTCCCAAGCCATTCATTGATCTACTTCTTTCACATTTGGCTATTAGGACTTCTTCTAGTTGAATTGTGGTGGTTTGAGAGAAAATAGTTCCCCAAAAGGAGTGAGACTAATGGGCAGTATGGCCCTGCTGGACTAATGTGGCCTTGTTGGAAGAAGTATGTCACTGTGGAGGTTGGCACTGAGGTCTCAAGACTTTGAGGACTCAAGGATTTGAGGGCTCAAGCCAGTCCTATTGAGACAGACTACTTCCTCTTGCCTTCAAGTCAAGATGTAGGACTTTCAGGTACTTTTCCAGTACCATGTCTGCCTGCACACCACCATGTCAAACCATGATGATAACGGACTAACCCTCTAAAACTGCAAGCCATCTCAATGAAATGCTTTTCCTGTATAAGAGTTGCTGTGTTCATGGTGTCCCTTCACAGCCATAGAAAACCTAAGCAGTTGAACCTTTTAAGTGCTGCTTCCTGGGCCATCCTAGAAGGAACATGGAGGACAGTGATACTGAGGGTGACTTGAGCCATGGGTCCTTGGCTCAAGAGGTTTCAGAGGAGAAGAGTGTTAGTATGTGGTCTCGAGACCAGTCCTCCAGTCCTGTGATATTTTGCCGAAGAATGTGGCTGCTTTTTTCCCCTTGTCCAAAAGTATGCCTGAAGTTAAAGTGAAGAGTTTGATATTAATTCTATTGGCAGAGGAAATCTCAAAACAGCCTAGTATAGACTGTGTTGTGGGGTTATTAGTATTAACTCTGATGAAGATTTAGAATGAAAAGGAGAAAGCTGAGCAAATAAAAATACAAAATATACAGTGAGAAAAGGGATACCAGGAAGTGGGATAGAGCTAAATCCTGTGTTCAAGGAGATAAATAGATTAAGAAATGGAATAAAAGGAGTAGTGACCTCAGCACAAGATCCCACCCTGCTAAGTTTCCAACTTGTAAAGTAGAATTAAAGAAAAGCTTGGAGTTGGGTTTAGTGGTACAGGTCTTTATTCCCAGCACTTGGAAGGCAGGGGCTGGCAGATCTCTGAGTTTTGAAGCCAGTCCGGTCTACAAAGTAAGATCCAGGACAGCCAATCTTGAGCAGTGAAGGAAACCATGAAAGATAGGAAGCTGATAAAGAAGTAATTGAACGAGGAAGGGCATGTTCTAGGCCCAGCAAGCTGCAGAAGTTGGCAGCTTTCGTCACATGGTTCTGACTTTACAGTCAAGGGTGGGAGAAAGGCATTATAGAAACTTCCTCTGTGACTAAGGAAAGCTGCTGAGGTCAGGCATATGTCAGGGGTGACCCAGAACAGAGGCTTAGAGAGGCCATTGTGTGAAGCTGTGAAGCCTGGGTTGCCCTGGAAACCCCAAGATATTGGAGATGCCAGAGCTGTAGGATACCTGCTGAGGAGAGCTGCTAACAGGAGTGGAACCAGCCTAAGAGAGAGAAGTGTGTTACAGTCAACAAAACTGAAAGGAGTTGGAAATCTGAAGAGTGTTTTGACATCAGACGTGGAGATGCAGAGTTTGGAGTTTGCCCAGCTGGTTTTCAGTCTTGTGATGGTCTAGTATTTTCTTACTATGCTTTTTCCCTGCATTTTGGAGGGGTAATGCATATGCTATGAATTATATCAAATATCATATAGTATATATTATATACTAGAAGAATATGGTATATATTCTTTTCAATTTTAATCTGCTTTTCGATTTTAATTTTATAGGGGTAAAAGACTGCGTGAATCTCAGAAAAAGACTTTGAACCTTAGATTTTAAAGTAAGTTTGAAACTGTTATAGATGATGGGTATTTTTAAAGATCGACTGAATGCATTTTTATATTATGAGAGGGAAACAGGCATTTTGGGAACCAGGAAGTAGAATGTGGTGGTTTGAAAGAAAATGTCTCGCAAAGGGAGTAGCACTGATAGAAGGTAAGGCCTTTTAGAAGTAGGTGTGGCCTGGTGGAAGAAAGTGTCTCGTGTGGCGGCAGGCTTTGAGGTCTCATATAGGTTCAAGGAACTCCCAGTGAGACAGACGGCTTCCTGTTGCCTAAAAGATAAGATACAGGATGCTCAGCGACTTCTCCAGCACCATGTCTGCCTGTGCACCACCATGTTGCTCCATGATGATAAAGGGCTAAATCCCTGAAAATGTAAGCCACCCCTATTAAGTACGTTTCCTTTATAGGAGTTGCCATGGTCATGATGTCTCTTCACAGCAATAGAACCCCTAGCTAAGACAAGAGTGTCATCTTTTAATTTGTTTTACGTATGCAGATCCTCCCAATGTATATAAAAATCTTACAAACTGAGGACTCAAAGCAACTGAGCGGTGAATTTCAATTTCTTGTGTACTAGGAACTCAAATGAAAACTATGAAGCTGGAAGTGAGTTTAGGTATTCCTAACAGTATCTGGTCTGTGCTCGGAACATCCAGCTATGCTCGTTATACTAGTTCTGCCTACTCCAGGTTTGGGGACTTGCTTCAACCTCTCTTAGTTATGTCACTTTTGCTGGATTTCCATCTTTCAGACTTCCGAGTTCCTGAGGACCAAGGTCACATGGTATCTGTTCTGAGAGTTGGAGACCCAACACTGGGAGAACGGGACATCCTTTGCGGACATGCTCACGCAAGTGCTTGATTCTCTAAGTTATCCCTGTGCAGCGGAAGACTGAGCAAGAAGGCAGGAGGAGGTAAAGAATATGCCCTGAGTCCAAGCCAACTCCAAAAGAACCTTCTCATGTGTTCAGGAGCTTGATGCGTCTAACTCTCAGCCTCGCTCTGATCACCCAGAATGGTTCTGCACACAAAGGGTCACAGAAATATAGGGTGCCCTTCCTCTTGAAACCTCTTTTCTCTCCCACTGGAGGACCGTGGAAGAAAGTAGCTGCATTTCAAAGGGACAGTTATAGTGAGGAAACATACCTAGCTAGCTTCATCTAGGGCCCAAAACTATACACTTGGTTAAGACCTAGAAGCGCTTCCTGTTCAGTAGAAAGCTGTAGCACACTGTGACTGTGTGTGCGTGGCAGATGTTTGCTCCTCTTACAACAAAAGCAGAATTTTACTCTCTGTTCCCCAAGATCCAGTTCCCCAGTATCCTCCCCAGTTCTGCAGTAGAATACCCATGGCAACCTTCCCCTTGCCTACACCCCCATCTCATGTGGATCCCACAGATCTTCCCCCTCTAATCTCCCCCCCACACACACACACAATGGCTGCTTTGCCTCAGATCCCAACCCCAGCAGACAGCTGCTGCCAGCAGAAGCGAGACTCCTCCCAGGGCAGGAAGCAGAATGAAGGGGAAAGCACCTCTCCTACTATTCCTGAGATTCGACGCCCACCCCCAGTCTCACCTGCTGCTCTGCGTCGGGAAACCCGCTGGGCTCTGTCTCCTTACAGTCTCTGACCCATCCCCAAAGGAGCACAAAGGTCTTCTCTCCCAACTTGCCTTCCCCCATCCCATCCCATTGCCTCAGCTCTCAATGCCAGCAGGCATTCTCTGGGAAGGCAGCAGCCAAGCACCCCAGGGAAACAGGTAGGATAGCTGAGACCCTTACCCCTCCTTCCTCTCCTCCAAATCCAGTGACCCAGGCTCACTCCTACCTCTGCATCAGACACCTACTGCCGCCTTTCATCTCGCTCGCTCTGCACACATATCCTGTGGATCCCACAGACCTTCTCTTCCTAACCTCCCTCTCCCCATTGGTTGCTTTAGCCCAGCCCCCAGCTCCAGCAGGTACTCCCCACTAACCTACAGGCAACACCTGGTTTTGGCAGTCTCATCCCCAGCTCTGAAGCTCTGCCATAGGCCCAAAGCAGTTTCTTTATTTATTAACCAATAAAAGCAACACATAGACAGAAGGATCTCCCACATCAATTGCTGATATCTCCTCTTTGAAAGTCTGGTAGAATCCTGCACTAAAAACAGCTTTTGGGGGGTTGGTAGAGTTTTCGTGATTACTTCTATTTAACTAGAAGTTATATTGATATTTATATTGTTTATCTGATCTTGGTTTAGTTTTATAAGTGGTACTATCAAGAAAATTGTCCATCTCTTTTACATTTCCAATTTGACTGAATATAGGTTTTAAAAGTATGTCCTTATGATTCTTTGGATTTCTTCGATGTTTCTTAGTATGTCCTGCTTTTCATTTCTGATTTTGTTAATTTGGATATTTTCTCTCTGCTGTTTAGTTAGTTTGGATAAGGCTTTGTCTATCTTGTTTATTTTCTCAAGGAACCACTTCTTTTTTCGTTGATTCTTTGTATTATTCTTTTTATTTCTATTGTATTGATTTCAATTCTCAGTTTGATTCCTTCCTGCCATATACTCCTCTTCTGTGTGTTTACTTCTTCTTATTCTACAGCTTTCAGGTGTGCTAATATGAACTTTCTCCAGGTTTTTCTTGGGGGGGTAGGGGCTCAGTGTTATGAACCCTCCTTTTAACATTGCTTCCATGGTGCTTCACAAGTTTGAATATGCTTTGTATTCATTTTCATTCAATTCTAGAAAGTTTTTAATCTCTTGACTTTTGTCTTGAGGCATTTTTGACTCAGTATTCAAGAGTTTGTAAGATTTCTGCAGTTTCTTTTCTTGTTGATATCTAGCTTTAATCCAGGGTAGTCTCACAGAATGAAGGGAAGTATTTCAATTTTCTTCTATCTTTTGTAACTTGCTTTGTGTCCGAGTATGTGGTCAATGTTGGAGAAAGTTCCATGAAGTGCAGAGAAGGTATATTCTTTTGTGCTTTGGTGAAATGTTCTATAAATTTCTGTTAGGTCAATTTAGTTTTTAGCATCAGTTAACTCCAATATTTCTGTTTAGTTTTTGTCTAGATGACCTGTCCATTGATGAGAGTGAGTTTTTGAAATATCCCAATATCATTGTGTGAGGGTCAATATGTGATACAAGCTGTATAAGTGTTTCGTTTACAAACTTAGGTCTCCTTGTGTTTAGGGCATAGATGTTAACAATTGATATGTCATCTTGGTGAATTTTATTTTGATGTGTGTGTAGTATCTTTCCCTATCTTTTTTGATTAGTTTTGGTTTGAGTTCTACTTTGTTAAATATTAAAATGGCTACATCAGCCTGCATCTTAGATCTATTTGCTTGGAATATTTCTTTCCAACCTTTTACCCTGACATTTTGCCAATCTTTGATGTAGAGGTGTGTTTCTTGGAGGCAGCAGAAGGATGGATCCTGTTTTCACCTATATTCTGTTAGTCTGTATTTTTTTATTAGAGGATTAAGCCCACTGATATTGAGAAATATCCATGACAAATGACTATTGATTCCTATTTTGGTGATGTTGGTAGCAGTGATGGTTTTGGTGTGTGTGTGTGTGTGTGTGTTTCCCTTCTTTTTATTTTTCTGATGCAAGATTATTTCCCGTGTTTTCATGGGTAGAGCTAAGCTCAATAGGTTGGAGTTTTCCCTTTTGTGCCTCCTGTAGGCCTGGATATCTTTTAAGAAATGATGCTGGCATAACTGGATGTCAACTTATAGAATATTGCAAATAGATCCATATCGATCACCATGCACAAACTCAAGTACAAATGGATCAAGAACTTCAACATAAACCCAGTTATTTGAACCTGATAGAAGTGAAAGTGGGAAGTAGCCTTGAATGAGTTTGTCACTGGAGACCACTTCCTAAATATAACACCAATAGCACGGAACTGAGAGCAATAATAAAAAAAATGGCCTCTTGAAACAAAAAAAATTATTTCTGTAAGGCAGAGGACATAGGAAATAAGACAAACAACAGCCTACAGAATGGGAGAAGATCTTCACCAACCCCACATTGCACAGAGGGCTCATCTCCAAAATATACAAAGAACTCAAGAACTAGACATCAAAATACAAAATAATCCAATTTTAAAATTGGTTATGGAGCTAAACAGAATTCTCAGAAGAAGAATCTCAAATGACCAAAAGACATTTAAAGAGTTGTTCAACATCCTTAATCATTAGGGAAATGCAAATCAGAGTAACTCTAAGAATCTATCTTATGCCTGTCAGAATGACTAAGATCAAAAGTACTGAGGACAGAATATGCTGGAGAGGATGTGGAGTCAGGGGATCACTCCTCCATTGCTGGTAGTAGTGCAATACTATACAGTCACTTTGGAAGTCAGTATGAGAGCTTCTCAGAAAATTGGGAATCAAACTACCTCAAGACCCAGCGATACCACTCCTGGGCATATACCCAAAAGATACTCAATCATACCACAAGGACACTAGCTCAGCTATGTTCATAGCAGCATTATTCATAATAGCCAGAACCTGGAAACAACCCAGATACCCCTCAACTGAAGAATGGATAAAGAAAATGTGATACATTTACACAATGGACTATTACTCAGCTATAAAAAACAATGACACCATGAAATTTTGCAGTCAAATGGATGGAACCAGACAAAAACATCCTGAGTGAGGTAACTCAGACTCAGAAAGACCAACACAGTATGTTCCCACTCATAAGAGGGTATTAAATATAAAGCAAAGGATAACCAGACTACAATCCCCAGCTCCAGAGATGCTAGGTAAGAAAGAAGACCCTAAGAAAGACACATAGATCACTCAGGGAAGGGGAATTAGATGAGATTTCCTGGGTAAACTGGGGTCTAGGGGAGTGGTAAAGGGGAGGGGATAGGAGATGAGAACATGAGGGGACTGGATGGTCAAGGGGGGAGAGGGACAGAGTGGGAGAGCAATGAAAGAAAGATCTTGATAGAGCCATTTTGGGGTTAGGGAAAAACCTAGTGCTAGGGAAATTCCCAAGAATCCCCAAAGGACAACCCCAGCTAATACTGTTAGCAATAGTGCCTGAACTCTTCTTCCCCTGCAATCAGATAGGTAAATACACCAACTAGCAGCACAGAGACATCTTCAAGAAACTGACAGAACCAGTTGCAGAGATCCACAACCAAGTACCTAGCTGAGTTCTAGGAATCCAAAGAGAGGGAGGAGGGAATATATGAGCAAGAGGAGTCATATCATGATGGAGAGATCTACAGAGACAGCTGAACCAAGCTTGTGGAAACTCATGAACTCTAGACTGACAGCTGTGAAGCCTTCATGGGCCCAAACTAGGCCCTCCATATGTGGGAGACAGCAGTAAAACTTTGGCTATCTGTGAGGCACCTGGCAGTAGAACCCTGGTGCGTAAGCTAGCTTCTTGGAGAACATTCCCTGTAGTAGGAAGCCATGCTCAGGCTTAATGCAAGGGGTAGGAACTTGGTTTTGCCCCTAACTTAATGTGCCATACATTTTTGACTTTCCATGGGAGTCCTTATCTGTTGGGAGGAATGGATGAGGGGTGTACTGAGGAGGGGGGAGGCAGGAATGAAGGAGGAGGGACATGGAGTAGGGGTGGGGAGGAGAACTGTGGGTAGAATTTAAAGTGAAATTAAAAAATAAAATTAAATAAGTCAGATGTAATTCTAATAGGTCTGCCATTATATGTTATTTATTCATTTTTCCCTTGCAACTTTTAATATTCTTTCTTTGTTCTCTATGTTTTGTGTTTTGATTATTATGTGGTATGGGGACTTTTGTTTCTGATTCAGTGTTTTTGTTGTTCTATAAGCTTCTTGTACCTTGATAGGCACTTGTGACTTTAGGTTAAAAAACTTTTTTTCTGTGATTTTGTTGAAAATATTTTCTGAGCTTTTGAGCTAGGATTCTTCTTCTTCATCATCTATTTCTAGTCCTGTTAGGTTTGGTCTTTTCATTGTGTCCCAGATTCCCTGGATGTTTTGTGTCAATGAGTGTTTTAGATTTATTATTTTCTTTGACTGATGTATCCACTTCTAGCATGTCTTTAACACCTGAGATTCTCTCTTCCATCTCCTGTATCCTGTTGATAATGTTCCTCTAAACTTCCTGTTCCAATGCTTAAATGTTTTATTTTCAGGATTTCTTTAATTTCTTTCTTTTTTTCTTCTTCAATTCTATTTTCAGCTTTAGGTATAGAAGAGTTTTATTCATTTCCTTCAACTGTTTCTTTGTGTTTTCTTGGATTTCTTTCAGGCATTCATTTCTCCCAATCTTTTGCTTGTTTTTTTCTTCTGGATTTTGTTACATTGTTTATTTATTTCCTCTTTGAGAAACTCTATCATCATCATATATTTGGCTTTAAAATCTTTTTCTTGTGCTTCAGCTACGTTGTAATATTTAGGACCTGCTGCAGTAGGATAGCTGGGTTCTAATGGGGACATATTGCCTAACCACATTTCTGACTGTTTTTATGATGGCACCTAGGCATCTGGGTTTGGGATGATTATAGGTCTAGGTGCTTAATTCAGGATTTGTCTTTGTTGGGTGGGTGTTTTGCCCCTTGGTTTCTATTTCCATTCTGTGTTTTTGGAGAGTGTGATGGGTATGTTCACTTTTTCCTGGACTGCTCAGCTGGTGTGTTCACAGGAAATGCCCACTCATGTTGGAAGCTGAGATACTAAGGTTTGAGGAGAAGATCTTTGTGATCTCTTAAGGACAGGGTCAGAAAGAAAAGGCAGGTTTGGTGCTGCAGAGATAGATATAAGACTTGGGGATTGTACCTTACGAACAGTAGGTGAGGTTTGTGTTCACCTTCAGCCCA
This sequence comes from Ondatra zibethicus, assembly GCA_004026605.1. NCBI lineage: Eukaryota > Metazoa > Chordata > Mammalia > Rodentia > Cricetidae > Ondatra > Ondatra zibethicus. Next base: position 84,107 of record PVIU01006722.1, read on the forward strand.
CTTGTTACCTTGGGAGGAGCAGCTCTTGGGGTAACAGGGGGTGCCTGCTCAGCTTGGGGTCTGGAACAAAGCAATTATTGGAGGGAAAAAGTTATAAGTGAGAAATCTATGGGACCCACAGGAAATCAGAGCAGTGGGGGGACAGGGAAGCCTGCCAAAGCTGGGAGAAAAAAGGTGGAGTCAAAGAAAAGACATGGAGCCACCGTCAGAGACAGACATGCAGAAACTTTACCAGTAAGCCACAGCCACATGGCAATACACAAATTAATGGAAATGGGTTAGTTTAAGATATAAGAACTAGCCAGAAATATGCTTAAGCTATTGGCCAAACAGTATTACAAATAATATAGTTTCTGTTTGATTATTTCTGGAGTCTGGGCAGCCAGAAAGCAAACAAGTGGTCTCCTACTACATATTGGCGCCCAATGAGGGGTCAGTTACATTCACATAAAACCTGAGAAAGCTTGAAAAGAAATTCTAAAAACAAAAAACAGAACTCAACTCAGCTTCTTGCTCTGTTTTCTGGTGGTTCCTTTAAGAGAGGTCTTCCTGATTCAGCGGTAGCAAAAAACAAAACAAAACGAAAAACAAAAACAAAGCAAAAAACTGTGTGGTTTCAAAATGGCAGCACAAACTGCTCTGTCTCTTTCAGGAGGCCAAGCACTTGAATGATGTCGATGGGCCTGGGTGTGTGTGTGCCCACTCAGGGTCAGGAGGAAAGTGACTAAGACCATGCCCATGACTCAGCACTCCAAGCCTGGGAAGACAGCAAAATCAGGTCTACAAGGCATGTACAAATAGGAGAGCATGGTGGATTCCTGCTGCCATACACAGAGATATTTCCAGGCTACACAGTGTGCTACTTGGTAGATTTAGCTATTACACAGATTAAAAGGGTTTATGTGCTGCATGCTCCTTCTCAGAGTTAAAATGGTAAGCACAACTCCTGCCTGGCAGTCCCAGAGCTGGTGGTAATGGTAATTCTGCCATTTTTAAAAGTGGAGAGAGGTGGAGCCAGCACCCAAGGCTACCACAACCAAGATGCTTACCATTTTAAAAAGCTCTCTAGGACAGTAAAGGATTATAGATACACAATAGGACAGATTCAGACATAAAAAACTCTAAATGAGTCACGGTGTTGGATAAATGTACATAGGCTTGGGAGAGAGAAAAGGAAAGAATATAGAGAGCTATAAAAAAAGTAAATGGTTTTTTAAAAAAATAAAAATTAAACAAGTTTTTAAAGAGACAGAGTAAACTTGTAGAAAAATAATACAGAAAGAAAAATAAATCACATAAAAATGGAATATATACAAAGAGTCTGGATTATGTATATTATTGTGTTTTCTTTAAATTTTTTGATTGAAGAAAGATATTTGATTCTGGGGACTGCTAAGATAAACCAACATAAAGGTATCTTGACTTCAAAATTTGGGTCTAAGGATTTGTTGCTTTGGAAAAGAGGTTCTTCTTTTATTTCCACAGAGGTTGAGAACCTGTGGAATCCTTCCAGACTAATGTGGATTGATGGACCAAGACTACCCAAAAGGTTGCTGTGAACACCCCAAAAATTACTTTGCCCAATAAACAGCAGGAAGTAGTTTGGAGAGAACTATGCCCAAATTCTCTAAATGATTGTTTATAAATGTTTATTTACATATTAAGGAGGTTATGCTATAGAGGTTTGAATTGGTGAGGATCTTGGTTTATTGACACAAATTTAAGATCAATTTTCTTATATGTATATTTCTGTCCTTGATTGGGGTATTGTGTTTGTGTAGCTCATTTAAAAATGTAGTTGCTGTAGGATAATGGTTTTACCCTGTAAAGATTTGTTTTTCGTATTTGTTTAATAAAATGCTGATTGGTCAGTAGCCAGGCAGGAAGCATAGGTGGGATGACCAGGCAGAAAGTAGAGGCAGGGCAATAAGAACAGGAGAATTCTGGGAAGAGGAAAGAAGCAGTCTGCAGTTGTCACCCAGCCACAGAGGAAGCAAGAAGAGAATGCCTCACTGATAAAGGTACCAACCCACATGGCTAACACAGACAGAATAATGGATTAATGTAAGATATAAGAATAGTTAATAAGAAGCCTGAGCTAATAGGCCAACCAGTTTATAATTAAAACTGTGTGTTTCTTTGGGAGTGAATGGCTGTGGGATCAAGCAAGACAGAAACCCCAGACAACAAAATAGCACCCAACGTGGGGCTAAATCCACTTAGAGCTTGAGAGAGTTTGGGAAATAATTCTAGACAAAAAAGAACAGAGTTAAGCATGGCTTCTTGGTAGCATTTTCTCATGTGGACTCTGTTTGCTAGAGGCAAGTGCACTCATTTAAGAGAAGCTTCCTGACTCTTCTTTAGCTGCAAAAACCTTGCAGCTCTTCTAAGAGGCCCCACCACAAAACACGTAAATGATGTTGATGAATAGCTGGTTGCATGCTTCTTGGTGATGGCAGGGATCTTGAAATGCCATAAAATTGTGGAAATAAATATCGTTCCAACCAATACCTGTGCCATGAGGCTAGACTCTCAGAAATCTAAGGAATGGGGTAGATCCAGCCATCAAAGCCACAGCTTTAGTCCTAGCCAAATTACTTAGCAAATTAAAAACTCATGTGGTCAGAAAAAGAGAGATATACAGTAAAGACAGATTCAGATGAAGAAAACATCTAAATGGTTTAGAGTGTATTTAAAAATATATGTAGGCTTTAGAGAGAAAAAAAGGATAAAGTCCTTAAAATAAAAAAAAACAAGCGAGAGTAGCCAGTTGTGGTCACACCCAATGAAACCTACACCAACATGAAATGTATAATTAAGAAATATAGGTTAATAGAGAGTCATCTATAATAATCAAGCTTCTAGTCCTCTTAGGTTTTCTAGATACATAGAGATATATTTCAGTTTGATAGGTATTCTTCAAATGTTTCCGAAACCTTCAGAATATGGCATTTAAAATGTTAATTATTAGCTTAAGACTTTCATGACCATGGAACACATCTGCTCTTGGCAAACCAATCAACTTCAGGAGGATGATAGGCATCGAAGAGGCTCCTTATGGAGTTTCCTAGCCATTTGGGCAAGAAACTATTTTTGCCTGAACTCTTGATGTTATGTTGTGTGAACTGGACATGGAGGACCCACAGGGAAATGACTGCTGAACTTGCCTAAAGATGAGACGGTCCTTTGGGGTTCTTCCTTCATGTAAAAGTCTGCTAGACATTCTGCAGGACACAGAGGAAAGTGATTGACAAACTGCCGATATAGATGAAAATATCTTTGAAATTTCCTGCTTCATGGAAAAGTCTACTGGATACTAAGGGCCCATAGGCTGAAGATGGATGCCCCAACAGTACAGAAGACCTTTGGGTGACTGTCCAGGTAGCAAGATGTCTCTGTCCATTCTAGAGTTGTGGAAGTTGCTTTCAATGAACTTCCTGTTTACTTAGGTAATATATCCTTCTGGAGTCTTTGATGGAGTTGAAGAATAGATAGTTATAGTTTTCCTTAGTTATGATGAAAGATAAATTATATATAAATATTGTAACTGTAATTGCTTGATAACTGTTTTGTTATATGTAATTTTACTATGTTAAAGTTAAAACTTTCCTTTTATATAAACAAAAAAGGGGAAATAATGTGGGTGGTCCTTCTATGTGTTGCTTTTGGCCTTGGGCCTATAAGAACTATAGGGAAGCAGAGTTAGGCAGAAAAATTTAAACTAAATACTGGGAGAAAAAAGGTGGAGTCATGGAAAAGTCATGGAGTCACTGCCAGAGACAGACATGCAGAAACTTTGCTGGTAAGCCACAGTCATATGATTATACACAGATTAATGGAGATGGATTAGTTTAGGATATAAGAGTTAGCCAAAAATGCGCTTAAGCTATTGACCAAACGGTACTGCAAATAACATAGTTTCTGTGTGATTATTTATGGAGTCTTGTCAGCTGAAAAACAAACAAGTGGTCTCATACTACAAGCAATATTTCTCAAATTATTCTACAAAATATAAACAGAATGAGCATTGTCTAGTTCATTTTATGAGGTCACAGTTAACCGAATACCCAAACCACATAAAAACTCATCAAAGAAACAGAATTACAGACAAATTGCCCTTATGAATGTAGTGTAAAAACACTCAATACAATATTTGCAAACTGAGTCCAAGAACACATCAAAAATTCATCCACCAAGACTCCAAGTAGACTTCATCCTAGAGATGCAGGAGTGATTCAATATATAAAAGTCAGCATACATAATCAAATATATAAATAAACTGAAAGCGAAAATACACATCCTTTCATTAGATGATGAAAAGGCTTTTGACAATATCTAACATCACTTCATGATAAACGTCCTGGAGAGATTAGGGGTACAAGGGAATATATCAATATAATAAAGGCAATTTTCAGTAATCCTATAACCCAAATCAAATTAAATGGAGGGAAAATTAAAGCAATTCCACTAAAATCAAGAATAAGACAAGGTTGTGCACTCTTTGCATATTTATTCAATATAGAACTTGAAGTTTTAGCTAGAGAAAAAAGAAAACTGAAGGATATCTAAGGGATACAAATTAGAAAGCAAGAAGTCAATGTATTGCTATTTAGAGATAATATGATAGTATACATAAGTAACCACAAAAATTTCACCAAGAAATTCCTACAGCTGCTAAAAACCTGCAGCAAGGTAGCTGGATGAAATATTAACTGAAAAATTCAGTAGTCCTCTTATATACAAAGGTCAACTGAACTGAGAAAGAAATCAGGGAAACACCATTTTCACAATAGCCTCAAATAATATAAAAATCCTGGAATAACTCTAATCATGCAAATTAAAGACTTGTATGATTAAAATTCAAGTCCAGAAGAAAGAAATAGAAGACAGTATTAGAAGATGCAAAGAATTCCCATGCTCACGAATCACTAGGATTAACATAGCAAAATGGCCAATTTACCAAAAAGAACCTGCAGAGTCAATGAAATCCCCACAAACATGTCAATACAATTCTTTACAGACCTTGAAAGGACAATTTTCAACTTTATATGGAAAACAAAAATGCAAAATAGCTAAAACAATCCTGAACAATAAAAGAACTGCTGGAGATCCCACAAGTCTCAATTTTAAGCTGTATTGCAGAGCTTTAATAATAAAACCACATGGTATTGGCAGGAAAAGAGACATGTTAATCAATGAAATCAAACAGAAGACCCAGACATAAATGCACACAGCTAGGAACAGCTGATTTTTTTTTTTTTTATCAAGAAGCCAGAAATACACACTGGAAAAAAAGTAAGTATCCTCAACACTGGTGCTGGCCAAACTGGATGTTTTCAAGTATAAGAATGAAAATAGATTTCTATTTATCAACCTGCACAAAACTAAAGTCCAAGTAGATCAAAGACCTCCACATAAAATCAGATGCACTTACCCTGACAGAAGAGACATTGGAAGATCACTTTGAATGCACTGGCACAGGACATGACTTTCTGAACAGAACCCTGGTAGCGTGGGCACTAAGAATTTATTAAGAATTAATAAATGGGACCTCATGAAACTGACAGCCTTCTCTAAGGCAAACAACATAGTCAATTGGACAAAGCAACAGCCTATAGAATGGGAAAAGATCTTTACCTATTCTACATCCAGTAGAGTACTAGTATCCAAAATATATAAAAAAATGCAAGAAGTTTCATGTCAAAAAACAAAATAAGTCAGTTCAAAATGGAGTACAGATCGAAACAGAATTCTGAATTGCAGAAACTCTAAAGACTGAAAAACATTTAAAGAAGTGTTCAACATACTTAACCAGTAGGAAAATGTAAATCAAAGCTACTTTGAGATTTTTGTCTTGTACCTGTCATAATGGCTGAGAGCAATAACATGAACAGTGGGATGCTGTTGAGGATGTGGAGCAAAGGGAACACTCCTTCAATGTTGGTGGGAGTGCAAACTTGTGCAACCACTATTAAAATCAATATAGTGTTTCCTCAGAAAGTTGAGACTAGATCTACCTCAAGACCCGGATTTACCACTCTTTGGTATATACCCAAAGGATACTCCTTTCTGCCAGAAGGACACTTGCTCAACCATGCTCATTGTGGCTTTCTTCACAGTAGTCAGAAACGGGAAACAACCTAGATGTTCTTCAACAGAAGAATGGATGAAGAAAATGTGGTACATTTACACAATGGAGTATTACTACTAAGCAATGAAAAAATGACATCAGAAAGTTTGTAGGCAAATGGATAGAAAAAAATTGTACTGAGTTGGGTAACCCCAACCCAGAAAGATAAATGTGGTACATATTCACTTATAAGTGGATATTAGTTAATGATAACCAGACCACTATTCAAAGATCCAGAGAGGTTAGGTAAAAAGAAGGGGTACAGAGAAAACACTTGGGTCTCCCTGGGAGGGACAAATAGGATATATTTTTGGAATAGACTGGGTGCAGCTGGTGACAGGATCAGGGTGGATCATGTTGGGGTGGAGGGAGGGAGCGCAGAACTTCCATCAGAGCTCACAGAATTCCTTAGAAGAGGAGGCAGAATGATTATAAGAGACAGAGGGAATGTAGGACACCATGAGATTAAGCCCCTCTGAATCAACTAAACAAAGTGCATATGAGCTCACAGAGACTAAAGAAGCAAGGGTTTACACGGGTCTGCACCAGCTCCTCTGCATATAGATATGCATATATAATATAATATGTATAATAGCTATTCGCTTAGTGGTTTTATGGTGCTTTTGACTGTGAGGACATGTGGGTCTCTGAGTCTTGTGCCTGTTCTTGTGACTGTTTTCCCCCTGTTGAATTGCCATGTCCAAATTTGATATGATTGTTTTGCTTAATCTTATTATAGTCTGTTTTGATTTGTTTGGTTGTTGACTCTTCCAAGGCTGTTCTTTTCTAATAAGAGACAAAAAGGGAGTGAATCTGGAGGGGAGAGGAGGTGGAGAGGAAGTGGGAGGAGTCCGGGGAGGGTAAACTATAATCAGGATAGACTGCATGAGAAAAGAATCTATTTTTTTTTAAAAAAAAAAAAGATAAAAACACAAAAGCAGAATTTCCACACGGGTTATTTTCTTTGAGTTTTTTTTTTCCCTGGTAATTCTACACTTAATTATCAGCAATGGAAACAGGGAAAAGGCTTCCCATGTGATATCAAGCTTACAAGAGTAGTTTTTTCATTGTTTGCCACTCTAGAGGTGGTGGGAACATGGAGAAATATAGACAATACATGAGGTGGACTAAAGCCTCATGCAATTGCCAACTGTATGCAGATCCTCAGACCACTTATGCTAAGAAGAATCAGTGAGAAAAAGGCACAATCTCAAGAGCAAACTGCACATAGCAAAACCATGTTTCTTCACAGAGCCATATAAACCAATGACAATAGCCATTTTGATGAATAATCTGGTAAACTCACTCCTCTCCAATAAACCTGGAGGGAGCTGGAAAACACATTACAAAATTATCCAATGTTCTGAAAAAACGAGTGATAAGCCTTTTGTCTTGTTTCTTGGTTTTCTCTCAAGCCCGCAGAATTCGCATAAAACTCCAATTTTGTACTTTGTCCTGAAAAGTTTTGTCCAATTTTCTTTTTCCCACTTTCTATATACAACATAAACATTTACCTGTGAACATACACATAACAGGGTATTGCATCTAAAGTTAAAATAATTCAGAACACAGTATGGCCTAAAGAAACAAAGAAAATGGATGAGGGGAACATGCAATTCAACCAGCCAAAATCATATTCTTTAACTAGTTGATTATATGACTCTCCCTGTATTTATATTAAATATTGCATTTGATATCTGGTAAATTTGAAATATTTTATTGTATCTCTTTGTTTTACTTTAGACTGACTTGATTTCATAGCTATAAACTCACACAGAAAATCTACTTTTAAGTTTAGAACAAACTCATATACTATCTAAATTATAATAACACACATTTGTAATTAACAATTTCATTTGATTTCAACATATCAAATTTTAAGTTTGAGGAAGTAAATTTAATGACCAGGAAAATAAGATATAACAATATAGTTTCACTCTAAATTCACTTTAAATTCCTAGTTCACTATGTTGTATTTTTTCTATGTGCTAAATACTGTAACATGAGGGCCTGCTTGTTGGGGTTTCTGTCTTGCCCAGTTCCCGAAGTTGTTATGCCCCAAAGAAAATTGCACAGAGGTCTATATTAATGATAAACTGATTGATCCATTAGCTCAGGCTTCGTATTAGCTCTTATAACTTATATTAACCCATTATTCTTACCTATGTTAGCCACATGGCTCAGTACCTTTTTCAGCAGGGCAGGTCACATCTGCCTTCTACAGTGTCTGGGCAGGACTCAGGAAAGAGCTTCCTTCTTCCCAGAATACTCCTGTTCTCATTGCCCTGCCTCTACTTCCTGTCTGTTTGTCCCACCTATACTTCCTGCCTGGCTACTGGCCAATCAGCATTCATTTAAAACATAATTGACAGAATACAGAATTGTCCCGCACCAAAATATTATTAAAAGAATAGGAAAGATGGCAAACTTGTAAGAAAAAGGAATTTAACAAGTTTTATAAACATAATCAAATTAAGCAAATCTTATCTTTTGTTAATAAAGGGATTAGGACTTCAATATTTATTTTTATTGAAAAAGTATTAATATTATTTAGTTGTCTTTTAATCCTACATAAGCATACCATAGCCTAAATACTCATTTAATAATACAAAAAAATGGTTTTTAATGTATAAAACAAAGCTATGCTACCAAAGGAAATGAACTTTTTTTTGTGTAACATGGGTAAACAGAATATATATGCATATATAATATGTGGGTATGTATATATATTTACACATAGTATGTGGGGTATATGTTTATGTGTGTGAGAGACAGAAAGAGAGAGACAGCCAGCAAATGAGAGGGCGAGAGAAGCTTTTCAGAGACTTAATTTCTTAATTTCTTTCAATCTTAACATAGCAGTTATATCAGTTGGTCCCAGTTAATAGTTCCCTATTCTCTTAATAGAAGGAAATGTATTAATCATATTTCTATCCGAAAAACACACCAAAGAAAATCCCAAACATCTCAGATTTTTAAATGTTTGCATATAAAAGGATTTGAGAAATATTAAAAGCAGTTAGGGAAAACATTAGAGGATTGAGCTCTGTTGTTTGGGGTTCTCGGTTGCTGGTGCTGTTGAAGACGTGAACCATTCCGGCTTGCTGAAGCCCACAGAGATGTTGTCAGAAAAGAAAAAAATGGCACAAATTTAAAATAAAAATCTCATTAATAGTCCAGTTTTTGATAATTTAATTTTTTTTATATTTCTGTTTTGAAAATACTTGTTTGCCCACTAATATAAGTGTCATAATTACTATTCACTTCAGTGAAATATCCCATATAGAAATAATGCATTAGTAGAATTTTGTTGTTGAGGATGTGGCCATGAGACCAGTGATATTTCAGCCACGGAAGAAATAAAAGACCTAGCATGCAGAAAAAACAGCCCCATCATGTAAAGTAGCAGTTCAGTAAAGGGATAAACCTAAAATCTATGGTTGTTCTTCAAGCCGATTTTCCTGTAAATGCTACTTAGACTGACTGGGATGTTCAGAACACTTTGTTGTTTGCAAACAGAATCAGGTTTAACTTCAGAAATTTTTAATATCATTGATTATATACAACTTATTCTCGCCATGCAAATGTCACATTTTAACTCCTGTTTTTATAACATACTTTAATTATTTCTTTTTCCCTCATCTGCCTATTTCTATTTTGGAGCAATCCTTTGCCTTTAGGATAAATCTCAATTAACAAATAACATCCTTTCACATGTAAAGGCATTTTTTTCATTAATCCTACCCCCACCTTTTTTCTCCAGATAGGGTTTCTTAGCCTTGGCTGCAGTGGAACTCGCTCTGTAAACTAGGCTGGCCTTGAACTCAGATCTGCCTGCCTCTTCCTCGGGAGTGCTGGGATTAAAGGAGTGAGACACTACCACCTGCTCTATTAACCTTTACTTAATGAAAAAAATCTATTTAATATCTACAACTTTCAGATGCTTCTTATTTGATTGATTCTTTTTGCTTTTCTTTACAAAATTTAGAGACCAGCTTGTTCTTAATTATAAAGACTACTTCAAATGAAAACATGGACCCTATATTTTAAATATCTAACAGTTATAAATTCAGGCAAAGCATATTGGAGACATTTCTGTTTTGTTTTGAAACAAAATTTAACATAATTGTTTGTTGATGATTTAAACCTTACTGTAACAGTCATATAGAAATTGCCAATGTTAAAAATATTGACTTCTTCCACAAGGCAAACAGAAGGTAGGGGTGAGGGCTAATATTTCTGTCTCCATCTTGCTTTTCACTCCTTTATTTTGGGGTCAGGTGTTAACCTTTGTGGTGTGATTCACAAGCAACAGCCATTGTGTGTCCATGACGTAGCTCTAAGTTCAAAGGACATCCTAGAATATTTCTGCCCATATGCACATATCTTAAATCAGACACGCCCCAAAATAACGAATCTTATCATACAATGAGTTACAAATTGTTAAGTTAAATTGTCACAGGTTTCGCTACTCAATTATTTCCAAGAAATTTGGAGGCAGATGAAGTTTGACCCTGTACTGTCTTAGATTCAAAATGATGTTAAAAAAAAAACAATTCTATGAAAGCAATTATTATAAACACAATTAAACTAAGCACCCACTCGATGAGAATAAGGTAGGGGGGTTTACAATTCTGCATCTTTGAGATGTAAGAAAGTCCCAGTGAAAGCAAAAACATTGAAAGCTGAAGCCTGTCTAGACTCGGATTAGTATCTGTTAGGCTTAATCTCCACAATTTCCTTGGTTCTGGAATCAGCTGAGAGACATACCTCTGGGTGGATCTGCGAGGGTATTTCCAGGGAGAATTAACTGAAGACTCTTACCACAACATGAGCATCACCTGCCTTCGCCAACACACATAAAGAGGCCCAGGAGAAAGCGACACGGCTTGCTTGCCTTATTTTGCTTCTATCTGCTGAGTGCATCCGCCCCGTTGTAGATGATTCCACTTTCTGCTACTTGGAACTCAGCTTCAACCTCTCAATGTGGACTGTAGGCCAGTAGCCTCTCAGCCATCCTCCAGTTCCAGCAACACACTGGGTCTACAGACTCAACTGGGACGATTGAGCCAGTCACCTCCATGGGCTAAATAGCTACTGTGCTCTAAGATTCTCCAGTACACAGACAACTATCGTTAGATCACCTAACTCTGACTGCATAAGCTTATGTAATCAAACTCCTTTTGTAGCTTGTGTAATCACTCATATTGTAAAGAATCTAATCTAATGCCGTTCAAGGGCTAATCATCACAGAGGGATATGCTCTTATCAAAGGGTATTTTCAGTATCGTATTGGGGTCACTTCCCCCTCTAGGTTGCATCCTAACATAGTCCATAACAATATATTTCTTTTGTACAGAATTTTGCTCTTATTGGATATAGAAAATGAGGAAGAGGAGATGTCAGTGAAGAAAGGATAATTGTGCAGACTGAGAAAATTTATATTCCTCAGAGTTTATCTTTACTTCAGTTGAAACCTTGTGATTGTTCTGAATTTTCTGTCCATTAATACTCTTTTAATTTTAATAGTTTCTAAAGCTCATAATTACTTATTAATAATTTCATCATTTTGTTAGATGTTTCAAATTCTAATCAAAGTAGGTTTCTCATTCAAGAACTTTAATTCTATTCCCTAAGATTTTAGTTTAGTATAAAAAAATTGAGTGATACGAGATACTCTCCACTGAAGAAAGCATTAAGCTGTTATCTTTGGTTAAGTACGCCCATTTTCCAAAATACTTGCAGGTTTAATTAGCTCATTTATAAAACATAAATCCAGCTGGAGCATCTTTCCAAGTATTTTTGTCACCCCTTGAATCTCCATTTCTCATATTCTACGGAGAGTTCTGGACTTCTCAGTCTCATCTGGAGATATACACCTGCACTTTATCAGGTATATATGCTGGTGTGGAAATAGCTCCTTCAACTCTCACCATAGTTTAGTTCCTCCCACCATGTCTCAGGCTATGCCTTGCATGTGTATGGCCTATGAGAGAGTTCAAGCCCCATATTATCAGCTTTTTGTGTGCCTTCCCAGATGATACAAGGATGTTACTGACAATCCAGGAACATGCTGCATTTTGTTGAGCTTCCTTCTGCGATGATGACACATTAGGAGGTGCTCTTCATGACATCTCTGTCCTCCCAGCATGGAGGCATCTTCTGATCATTAACATTATGTTCATAGCAGCATTGTTTGCCATAGCCAGAACCTGGAAACAACCTAAATGCCCCTTGACTGAAGAATGGATGAGGAAAATGTGGTATGTTTATACAATGGAGTACTACACAGCAGAAAAAAATAATGACATCTTGAATTTTGCAGGCAAATGGATGGAGCTAGAAAACATCATTTTGAGTGAGGTAACCCAGATCCAGAAAGACAATTATCACATGTACTCACTCATAAGTGGTTTTTAAACATAAAACAAAGAAAACCAGCCTACAAATCTGGTGCAGGAGAATTGTCTGTATTCTGTCAATCATGTTTTAAATTAAACACTTTTTGGCCAGGCTGGAAGTATAGGTGGGACAACCAGACAGGAAGTAAAGGTGTGGAAATGAGAACAGGAGAATTCTGAGAAAGAGGAAGCCCATTCCTCCCCAGTCCTGCCCAGACCACAGAAGAAGCAGGATGTGAACTGCCCCGCTGAAGAAGGTACTGAGCCATGTGTCTAACATAGATAAGAATGACAGGTTAATATAAGCTACAAGAGCTAATAAGAAGCTTGAGCTAATGGGCCAATCAGTTTTATAACTTATGTAGACCTTCTGTGTGATTCTTTGGGACCTAACAACTGTGGGGACCGGGCAGGACAGAAACCCCAACAAGCAGGCCTTCATGTTAAACAAATCACAATCCCAGAGAACCTAGACAACAATGAGGACCCTAAAAGGGGAAGTAGATAAAAGACAAGATCTCCTGAGTAAATTGGGAGCATGGGGACCTTGGAAGAAGGTTGAAGGGGTGGGGAGAGGCAGGGAGGGGAGCAGAGAAAAATGTAGAGATCAATAAAATGCAAGTAAAAAAACATTATGTTCCAAACTAACATTAGGAAGGCAGAAATAAACAGAAGATATCACAGAAAGGCACAGAGTTACATTAGGGGATTACAGGAGGAGAGGACTGAATGATAAACAGAAAAGAAACTTTATTAAGGCAAACAAAAATAAACTAGGGTGAATGATAATAAACAAGGTTAGACAGCACCAAATAGAGGATCTGATCAAGCAGCTGAAAACAGAGCTGTGAATCAGGGACCACACCAAGGGAAGTCTGGGCCCCAGAAAGAACTCGCTCATGTTCACCGAAGAGACAATAGCTGCACACAAGAAGCCTGTGCTCACACCCAGTGCGACTCTTCTAGTGAAAGTAGATCCCAGGGGCCCCATATTTGGGGATCAAAACTGTCACCAAATAAAGACAGTTCTCAGGGACCATTTCAGGGGGCATATGGAAGACAGAAAGAAAGACAGTGGGAGCCTGTCTCAAAAATTGTCATTTCCAGAAAGAAACAAGGGTTCTTAACAAGTGGCATAAAGGCCATTCAAATAATACTCTGGTAAATAATTTTACTTCATTCTTGCCCATTGTCCTGAGAACTTCAGCAAGGCTAGACTGAAGGGTAATTGGGTTTCCCCTTGATCAAGAGATTCCAGGATTGAATAGTACTCTGACCACGGCTTGGCCAACACACACTGCACTATTCTTTTCCCCGATCTGCACCGGAAGAAAGCACGGACTGGAGTGGAAAGCAGAGAAAACGTATAATTTGGCTAGGAAAGGAGTTTGAAGTTTACAGTTGTAGGCAAGGAAGGCAGCGACAGGGTACCCCTAAGTGTTGAAGAAATCTGGGTCAGGAGAAATGGCTTAACAGCTAAGAGGATTACTGCTCTTCCAGAGGACCCTGTCCAGAACCCAGCACCCAGCACTCCAAACTACCTGTAACTCCAACTCTAAGGGTTAATGATGCCTTATTCTGACCTCCCTAGGTACCTGCATGTGTCGGATGTTTATCCGCATAGACCCACACACATTCCTATAAATAAAAATAGTTCCCAAGCCATCACATTCTGGGTGGTAAGGAAAAGAATTTGCAATGGACTGCGTTTTTACGAGTCTGTAGGACCTCACTGAACAACAACTAAAAAAGAGGTAGCCAATGTTTGGCACCGGGCTTTGTATTTGTCAGCTTGTGGGATCTAGTAAGAGTGTGGTTGCCAGATGAAAGGCACCTCCCTTTACGCTTTTTTTTATATGTGTGCATGTGTGGGGGTCCTTGAAGCATCGAAACTGGCAAGGAAATGATCCACAGAGAGGCAAAAATGAAACTTGGTTTAGCATGGCTTAGCTAGCCAGAAGGATTCAAAGTTCTAAGTCTGATGCCAAGCAGGGCTTTTTGTTTGCTTGCTTGTTTGATTTACATATTTAGGCATAGTAAAACTTTCAAACCAGACTCTCTGAATGTGGCGGCGAAAGTTGGCAGATGGAGAACCCATCAACAATGACACCAGGACCTATCTCTTCTGCATGTATTATCTTTTTGAGAACCGAGTCTTTTTGAATGCACTCCTTCCTAGGCCAGGAGGGATGGGGGTGGGCCTTGGACTTCCAACAGGGCAGGGCACCATGCCCTCTTTCAAG